>VXAY01002475.1:268949-323815 GCA_013399855.1 Oxyruncus cristatus
GCCAGTGTCCACCAGGTCTAGTGTGCTTATGGCATCTGAAACATTAATTCAGCATAACAAGCCTGAACTTGTCTCTGTATTTTTGCTGCCTCTAACCGAGCAGTGCAGAGCTCTTGTGGTTAAGAATCCATCCATAGGGGTACACCCCGAATGACATTTGGCAGCACCAGCCTAAGAAGGGACCACAGGGGCAGAGCAATTCCAAAATCTTCTTGGAGACAGAGCGTATAGAGAAAATTTATCAGTTTATATGTTTACAAGTTTTTATGGACAGAATTGTCACCATATGAAAATTGCAATGGACCATAATAAAATAAACAAACTAACTTCAGGGTCAGGGAAAATAAAGACTGTATTACCATAGGGTACCATGAAACAAATTATTCGGTATTTTGTATATTATCATCTTACTTCAGGTCTTTCCTATATACACAGCAATAGCCATTTCCATACTTTCATACTGCACAGCAACACAGAACAATGAAAAAAATTCCAATTTGTAAAGCTCCCTCCCCCCAGCCTTACTCCAGTGCAAAGGCTGTGATTGGAATTCAGGCAGTGGAGATGCACATGTGTAAAAAGAGTAGGAGTAACGACAGCATCCAGTGTATTTAGTCTGCAGCCCAAATAAATACTTGCAATACCACATTGGTTTTTTCCTTTCGATTGGCATATTTTATATGCATTATTTATTAAGCTGCTCTAAGGTCATGTCCTAGTCTCAATTTCTACCCCCACCCCCACCCCCCCCATTTATTACTATTTATTATTTGTACTCTAGTAGCACCAAGTACTTCCAGCCAGCGCATGGGTCCCATTCTGTTAAGTCCAGCCAGACCAAAGGATAGGGATGCACACTATCAGGGTAGAAGGCAAAATTGTCTAACACCTTGCAAGCACGGACTTGCTGAGCTTCTTGCATTTTTCTAATAGATTTGTTTTCCCTGAGGAGGGGCATATGGAAGAGAATGGGAAGATGGAGTGGTAACAATATGAGCCCAAGAAATCACAGGTTTCAACAAACAAGCTGTAGAAGAACCTGCACATTTGCATACTCACAGTTTCTACACAACTATGTTTTACTACATGCTGCCCCAGCAGACCTTGTCATGCGAACATTGAGGGCCCTGAAAAGATCATCTGTTTCCCCACAGCAGCACATTTCACAGCCACATCGTCACAGTCGTGAACCTTGAACAGACCTGGGACCTTGACTTCAAACAGAGCAGACCAATATTCCCCAGAAGTCAATTATTTTCCCTAAAGAAATTAAAATGGACAAATAGAAACACAGAGCACTCTCTGTGAGGAGGGATGTGAAGTCCAAGTCATCTTTAGCATTTCTCACTGTCCTCAATGGCAGACTGAATATGGAGGCAGGAAGAGTGGTCACAGCTTTGGGGAATCTTTGGTACCATTTGATTGATTCTCTCAAATTTTAGGAATGGTAAAGAAAGATGCACTTGTTTCAATCACTAGGGAACAGCAGCCTATTTGAAATCTCTTGTAAATTTTATTTTTCAATCAGACCTCAAGTTAAAAGTCGCAGTGGAAACCAGCCTTCTGCTTCACAGCACACAAGGCTGGCACACAGCAGAGACCAGAAACTCCCTGCATTTACCTCCTCCCACACTGGAGTTTAGAGCTTTCACGAAATCCTGAGTGAACACACAGCTTCCATTTGATGAAGCACTTTGCTTTCAGTTGTGAAGAGTGGAAGAATAAGAGACATTACTTGCTGATCTTCCTTCTGCCTCACCCTCCTGGTTTAGTTTCCATTACCTCATTCACCATACAGCCTGTTACAGCCATGGTCAATTGGCAGGGTTTTTTTCCATACTAATCTCCTTTAGTGTGGAAGGTCACATGGACACAGAAAACTGGGAGTCATTTGCTTTTTCCTCCCAGCAGTTCAAGGGGACCATCTCCAGTGGCAATTGCTACCATACCCATTCAGATTGTCTGTGTGGTTGGATTGTGTTATGTGGACATTAAGTCCACAAAGCCTAATTTTAGGGCAAAGAAACTAATATGGCATTCAAAGATGAATGCAAAAGTATTCTGGACTAGCATACATCGTTTTTCTTTAAAATATTTGAGAACAAAAATACCTGCATAAATTTTCTTAAAATATTTTGGCACACAAATTCTGAATAAAATCAATAAAACCTGCAGGCAAGACAGGATTCACACATGGTGCTGAATGCTAATCCAGGCAAAAATGAGTCTATTACCTTCACTTTGACAATTCTGATGATATTCTGCACGTTCAGAAGAAATTGTGTGCATTGCACACTGTGGTGTTTTTTCAACTTTCACTGTTTCTAACCTTTGCTTTCTTATCTGGATTCTTTTACTCAAAGCTGTATGAGGAGTTGCTGAAAGTGATCACTATCAATGCATCCCACCCCACAACTGACACTCAAATTCTGTGATTTGGAGCAACTCCTCCTTCACCCTCAACTTCTTTTAATTTCACTACTTTCCATCATCTCTTCTACTTTTGTTTGGGATCTTTGATTAGCCTTAAGCAGCTCTTCCAAAAAACAGAATCATCTCATTTTATCCCTCTTACTGAAAAAGGGAAATGCAATAAATCTCAGCTAGCCTGGTGCCTTTGTTCACACATTTGTATCCCTATTAAATGCCTCCTAATAAATTCTGCATCATAAAAAATTAAGGTTGGAAAGGGAAGGAAAAGGAACTTATGTGGCACTTCTGAAAAACCTAACCAATCTAGCTAATAAGAAAGCATGATGGAATAGAAAGCAGGTGAAGACAAACTGCTGCTTCCCTTGAATTTATTGGAAAAGTAACAGCTAAGTCAATTCCAACAATGCTTAGAGGTCCACAAGAGGAGTGGCAAGGAAAAGATGTCAAATTTACCAGTTTAAAGCAAGGGCGAACAAATAAAATAACTTAGTAAAAAAAAGTAGCATAACATCTTTAGGTTTGGTATTTAGTTCTTACTCTGTCTCTGGGAAAAAAAAACACAACCCAAAAAAACCTGAAAACAGAACTCAAGGGAATAGCAAGCAGGAAAAAAATAGAGGAGCAGAAAGATATCAGTATGTGGAGAGGTGAGTTTGAACAGGAAACTACAAATAAAGCGCTGAAGACAGACAAAACCAAATAATGGCAGAGCAAAATCTTGCAGTGCAAGAGCTAGTGCACCCTAAGAACAAGATGTTCTCTCCAAGGCCTCTGCCCATCTCTGAAACCCCACAGGCAGAGCCTCTGCCTAGTGCAGCAAACCCCCACAGCCCTCTGCGTAGGAAGGAGCCACTGGAACACCCACGCCTTCCCTCCCCGCACGCAGAGCTTCCATCATTTGCTCACAGAATGCACTCTAAGTGACGTTGGTTGTTAATGAAACACACACTTGGCGGACTCGGCGTAATTTGCTCTTTTTGAAATGTCACCGCGCACAGGCGGCTGCTCCTGCACGTTCAGACACCCGGCAGCTCCACGGCAGAGCCAGGCAGGGCTCCATCCCCACCCCTCCAGTGGGCTGCTGCTCTCAAGCTGCAAATATCCAACCTCGTTCCGAGCACGGGAGACACCCACCAGATCTGTGCCATCCCCTTCCTCGCACAACTGGCCTGATGGGGCAACTGGGACCCTCCATGCTCACAAAACATTTTCAGCTCAATTCTGAGCTCTATTTCTTGATGCCCAAAAGGAGGGCATCCCTAAACCACAAGATCTGATGACACCACAGCTTAAGGAAAGCAACCAACGCACACGAGAGTGTGTCCTGCCATTCATTTACAAAGCAACTAAAATAAAAATTACTGCATTTAGCAGCGGCAGAAGCACTACAAGCCAGGCAGCAGCAGCAGCAATGAGCTCTATTCACTGTGGCCCTTCATTATGTATCACTCAGAGAAATCCTGCTGTTTTCTCTCTGTTTGCAAGCAAGCCTCAAGCCTTTTCTCAGCAGCTGTCACTTGGTTCACAAAAAAAGGGCCTCTCAGCACCATGGCGATTAAATACCATTATAACTTTCCTCCTTCTGCATACTACAGTAGGCAATCAATATGGGCTTACATTTTATGAGACAAGGAGTTAACTTGTTCAATTACGGTGCAGACAGCTCTATTCTTTTGTAACAAGTAATCTGGGTAGGGAAATCGATACTGACAGGCCCGATGCACGCCAGCTAATTTCATATTATCCTCAGCCAATCGGGTACCTGCGAATAATAGAGTTGTTGTTACAGTTCATTATGGGGAGGTGGGATCAATATCGGTACAATAAGAGGATTGGCAATGCATCTGCTGCATAAGTAACCCTGAAGGGAAAGAAGGTCCCACCAGTGCAGCCAGCACGCTCACATTTACATAGCCAGGGAAAACAAAAGTGCCAGAGAGGTCCCTGCTCCCTGACCTACAATTAAAGATGAAAATACCCCCAAATTGGAGCAGGATAAACAAACCTCCCTCGCCTACTGCCAGAATAAAACAGAGGGGGGGGGGCAAAGTTGAAGAAAATGTTAATAGCAGATTAAAAGACATGCATGTGCGTCGTAAAATGAGATAACACACGCACGGCTAAATGAACCAGGAACAATCTATTATTTTTTGAAGCATTACATTAATATACAATGTATATTGGACAAAATACAAGGCAGAAAGGGAAAATACATGCAGTCCTATTCTGATGAAGATTATATATACACTATATAGACATGATATTTCATGGAGCATGTTTTGTTTGATGGTGTAAAGTCCCACCTGTGTTAACATTTATTATGCAGGGTGTGCGAATGGGGCACAAGAAAAATGAGAGATTCTGGTATTCAAATTAGGGATTAGAGAGAGAATTCTGTAGTGTGTGTTTAAAACAGCATGAGAAGTAACAATGTGCTTGCTATTTAGTTGCTTAAGGAATACCAGTGGAAAAGTAATTTTTTAAATAAAAAATCTTTTTTTTAAAAAAGTGGCTTTTTGAAAGACACGTGTTTCTTTAGGTAGCAAAAACTTAATTTTTAACTGTCCTCACTCACAGAAGTATCCTTGAAGGGAACACTTACACCTAACATTTTCATACAATTTCTTTTCCCCTACTAGGTACTTAATTAGAGACAACACAAATTTCATTTCAGAGGCAGTGAAAGCTTGTAGTCTTAACTGACTTAGAGTAGAGCTACAGCTGTCCATTAAACCCTACCCTCAAATCAATGGCAGAAGTTTGCATGGCTTCCCAGGGACACAATCCTGCCCAAGCTCCCTAAAACCACATCACAAGTCAGGAAACACTTTTCCAAACAGAAGCTTTATCACAGTGAAAAATAACACATGCCAAGATGAACAGGTACTGACTGTGATTTTAAAAGTGTGCTCTGAGGATCTAAATATATCATAATGTCACAATGTCCCCCAAATGGAATGTCAAAACAGAGGGCATCTAGAACACAAACTTAAAAATGTGTACCAAGCATCTTTGCACTTCTTCGTCATTTGTTCTTAATTATCCTTTTTTCTCTATTTAAGCTTCCCAGCTTTTATCTTTTACAACTCTAACAGTTACATACCTGGAACAGTTAGATTTTCTCACGTTATTTTCAAGAGAACTGTCCTTTGTGCAGGACACACAGGTTGCCACCTCTCCAAGGTGAGCCTCTTGATGGTTCACAAGAAGCCAAATCGACAGGACTGAGAACTTAAAAATTCATTCTTACATCTTAATACATCCCTTCTGTGTATTTTGATCCTCACAGGTCCCCTCCATCTCAGGAAATTCTATGATTTTTCTGCTTAAAAGTTCTCTTCTACCTGTTTTCAAATAGCAGTGTGAGCATGGAAGGCAAATTCACTCCAAATTTTGGAAACAATGTAATCACAAGGTACTTGAATTTTTAAAGGACTGATTATGTACCATATAAATGTGCAGTTTCATCATTTAACAGTTTCAACTTTGAGGAACGGTATCTCTACTTGAAAACCAACACAGGTTGGTTTTTAGGACTATATTTTCTTTTCTTACACATCTTATGAACCCTTGAATTTTACAACAGTGGCAATACACAGAATTGGCTTGATATTTCAGATATTTTCATATATTCTATCAATTTGCATTCAGAGAAACTGATATGAAGAATGCAACATGAATTCCCTATGTGATCTGTCTTTCCAGAGAAAACGAGAGGAGCCTAATGCTAAACAAAAGTGACCCACGTGGCTCGGAGGACACAATGTACCTTGCTTTGGGGCAGATGTATTTTCATAAAGATTTGAATGGAGCAATTCGAGTGGCCTCAGGAAAGTAAAGATGAAGTCTGCCTTTGGTTCTCAAGTGTAAATAAATTCAGTGATTTCAATAATCTCTACTGGACGTTTACCTGCATAAAACCCAAACACACCACTACAGAATCTGGTACCTTTCAAACTGACCATCCATTTTTACTCTTGAAAGGCTCGTGGGCAGGGCTGTTTGCACACCAAAATTTGGCTGTGTTGGCAAGGCTGGGCAGATCAGCTTCTCAAGCCCTCATTTGGTGCTCTAATACTGCTCATCAATTTTGGAAAATAAAAAAATCCATCAGCTCGATTCCTCCCCTCTGCTTGTACTCCCTCCAAAATCCTAGATGTGATACAAGAGTGTCATTAATACTAATGAGCCTTTCAAGCCAGCCTTAAAAGAACGAGTATTTTGTTAACTCTGCAGTTCCTGTTAACACATTATAGCCTTTGGAATAGATTACTGGTAGCCTAATTTCATTCATTATTTATCACGGGCATTTTTGAAGTCCATTAATTATTTTTCATCAAAATGCAAAACCAGGCATAGTTGAAGGAAGGGGGGGGGGGGGCGGTGAACACTCATGTACATGCTGGATTCACACTCCACACTCTTACCAGTTCAACTTATCCAATGAACATGGACTATCAGGAAGATTTTATGCATCCATCACCTACATGTGTCAAAACCATCAAAATGGAGTTGGAGAAGCCTCACTCCTAATAGAATTGATATTACTTATATTAGAGAAATCAGCTCCTTTGTCTGTGTCATGGGGACAAAACAGCTGCCACCAAACTTCATGGCTGCCAAATACCACGGTCTGAAAGATGCCTTAGAAGGAGGCTAAGGAAGGCTCAGCAGGAGCTGAGAAAAGAGGCCTCTGCTGTGTGACACCTCCATCCACTGCTGACATCAAGCAATCATTATTTTATTTCCCTCATGCATCAAAATACTGCATTGAATACAAAGCAATATGTATGGAAATACACCCAAATGTTTTCAAATTACATCTCATTTACAAGGAAAAATAGCATGGGGCAACAGGAGAAAGGAATTACATACTCTCTAATGCTCAGCTATTTTAACCACTAAGCAAGGTACCCATGTAGCAGAGAACATGGAAGACTGATCAGCAGATTCTCATCTATCCTCATGCTCTCTAGAGTAAGAGTAAATCAGTGTATATTAGCTGGGAGCTACCAGCAGCAGCCAGACTCGGAGTCTCTCCAGGTGCACTAGCAGGCATAAGTAAGAAATATGTGCATTTCTCAGTATGGGATAAATGGTTCTAAGTTATCCTCAGAGAGCCCTCCTATGTATCAGTGTTACTATGCTCCTGATAGAGGCTCATTTCTTACAGCAGTGTCATAAATACAGGCTAACTTTTATATCACAGCTCCCAGGCGACCTCCCTTCAAGTTCTGGGTCATTACAGCTCTTCAAAACCTAGTTAAATTAATAGAAGGGTGAAACATGGTTTTGTTTTAAATTCTTAAAACCTGTGGATCTGGAATATTAGAAATGTGCTTCCCCCATCCTGTTGTCCTCTGGGTGTCTGTATCTTCAAATCATTTATCCACCAGAAACTGAGGAGCAAACAGTTCAGTTAGAACAGTTAATTTTTCTGAGACATCAAAACAGGGCAGTATTGCAGAACAAGATTCATCTCCCACAACATACTGTGCAGCCACCCAAAATCCTACAGAGTGGAGGGGAACACAAGGGCTCAGGGCTCAGCACCTTTCAGACCAGCTCATTTGGCAACCACAGTTCCAGACAAGCCTTTGTGGATTCTGCTTATTTCTTGGTAAAATAAAGATGATAATTACCCTCCTTTCATTTGATTCCCACAAAATTCAGCTTTACAATTGCTCCTACAAAGGCACCTGCTGTGATTCTTGCAACCAAAGCAATTGATGCATTTGTATAATGATGTGCCATAAACATTATAGTGAAGAGATAGTTTCCACACCTCCTGCTATGGGTACTGTGCATAACTATTTCTAACAGGCAGATATTCCATTTAACAGCTACTAAATCCTTGGATATATTTATTAAAAGGCACTGAGCAATTCATGTTTAATTACTTCATAAAAGAAACAGAAGTAGTAGTGGAGGAAGAGTTAAATACGGTACTAAAAGGAAGAAGCTACAACTAATCACAATTAAGAGGAAGTCCCAGGCTATTTAAATGCTACAATCCAATTATATCAGGTAAAATGAATTACTCCGTTAATGCTGACTTTATATGAAGATACCTTCTTATTGCTCTCATTAATAATCATCAGACATCATTTTAGCCCATATTGGCTGCAATAACATTTCTATTAGCATCATGGTGTAGCAGGGCTGACAATTAAAATAAAAAATAAATCAAACCCAGAACTGAATAAATGTAATTATAGTTCAGAAAAGAGCTTTTATGACTATTTGATTAGTCAACTGAACAGTACTTATCTTTTAAATCTTAAACTTCAGTTAAATGAAATTTTAGCCATATTACAGTAATCCCTGAAAACTAAGATACAGACAGCAGATGCTTCCAAGGGTTATTTCACTGCCTTAGAATCAACATGTATATGAAAAGCATCAATTAAAATAGATTTAATAGGGCTGCAAAACATCAGAATAGAAGGGATTAAAGGGGGCATAAAAAACCCCCAAACAACCCCACACATACACAACCAAAACCCAGAAAACCAGCTACTGAAGACATGAACAATCAGGCTCCCTTTGGTTGTTCTCTACTGGACTCCACCCACCTTTGGATGTCTTGAACCCTTACCACAGAAAAACATCAAGTTATGTGCGACACGAGACAAGAACATGCATCCTCAGCAATACCACCACAGTCCAGCCCAGTAAACTTCTGGATCAGCAGATTCCACGGGATCTAAATAGAGGCCACAGGATTGGCCCCAACAGTTGCGGTGCACAGTGACTCGTTCACAACAGGTACCAGCACCTCCTATGTAAATACAAACAGCACTTCAAAAAAGCCAGGACTGGCAGTTCCAGAAAGGTGAGAATTTACTTATGGGCAAAGAACAAATAATTGTGGTGGCTTACCTACAGCAGCACATGGAACACTGCCAGCCCCAGTCGGCTCCAAAGGATGTGCAAATGTTTGGAAGTTTATGAAACAGGTATTTGACCAAATGTGCATCACTATCAAATTTTCTCCAGGAACGGGCTGAGTTTTTACTTCCAGTCTTCAATGTTTGATGCTGAGAATGTGTAACTCATTTACACAACAAAACACAGAGAACTATTTTCCTTTTTTTTTTTTTTAAAGGGAGTGGGGGGAAGGTTATTTTGATAAGAGTTCCTATATATTCAAGTTTTTCATCTTACACTGAAAACTTCTATTTCAAACTTCTAAACTTCAAGAGTTTAGATTAGGGATCTAGTCCCCACGGCTGCAGAACACTGCAACTGTTATATTTCATATTTTCATCTTTTATACGAAGACACCTTTGCTCAATTCACATTTGAAAGTAAAGTTCCATTCTCTCCCCCGGGATAAAAACAACAAAAATTTCAGTTGTACAAGCAATTATGATTTTTGTTTTTTGAAAATTTACCAGGCAACAAAAAATAACCCAAAACCAAACCT
Organism: Oxyruncus cristatus; assembly: GCA_013399855.1. NCBI lineage: Eukaryota > Metazoa > Chordata > Aves > Passeriformes > Cotingidae > Oxyruncus > Oxyruncus cristatus. The sequence goes on from VXAY01002475.1 coordinate 278,812, forward strand.
CAAAGGTTTTCTTGCATTTTCAGGAAACTAAAGTGCAATTCAGTGTAAGTAGGTGCTACAATATTATCATAAAAATTTACCACTGAGAGACAGAAAAGAAATTTTTGAGGGAAACTACTAAGAAGCTACATTGTCCCCCAGCTCCCATAGATCTTTCAATGAAAATTGGGAATCACAACTCCCCTTTTGACAGCTCTAGCAGCCCTCCTTCAGTCACGAGACCCAGCAACAAGAAGTACTCATTTATTATACAAGTTCTCTTGTTAAAACAAAGCAGTTTTATAATGAAAACTCAAGTAGAAGCAACTGAGTTTCAAAAGCATGACAGCTATATCCAACCTGAAAACATTGGATCCACATCTGCCTCTGGATGTGATTTCCTTTAAATTCAGGTGTTTGCAGATTAAAATTTCAAAGCCATGTTTCTGCCCTACGTATACCACTGTGAGTGACAGAATACTGACCCTGGGGACTTTAAACACTCATGGGACAGACATGCACTGCAGCAGCTACGCAGCCCAGCCTTGGATGGGCCTGCTGCTTTGGGGAACAAACTGAAAGACGTGTATCCAGCTACCTAGTGCTATCCAACACACTTCTTACAGGACCTCTGCTCCAGAATTGCAAAGGCAGCACTTCAAAATTCTTTTCAAGCACCAAAACCTAACTTTGGACTTGATCACACTTAACCAACCTGGCTCACTTTCCCCGCCTTTGTGATTCAAGTGCTAATCAGTCCCGGAATCAAAATATTCCTTCAGCTGATGAGCTGTCATCAGGCATTTCAACTGTTACTACCTAAATTTAAATTACAATCTCTAAGAAGAGACCAAAGAAGCCTGGACCATCCAGAAAGAGCTTTCATGTGTCTGTTCTACAACCACCCAACAGCAAATGCTGCTCTGCTGACAGGTGGGGATTTTGCATCAAGTCCGAAACCAACATAATAACTTGCACTTTTTTAAAAGAAAAATATCACTTCTAGACCTACCTGCTTCTAGCTCCTTAGCACTGCACCTTCTTTGTGTAAAAAAAAAACCCCAAACAAAAAAAAACACAGAAATGAAACAAAAAAAACCCACCATAAACTTTATCAGTCATTCAAAATACAATTCAAAACCTGCAACACCCAGCCAGACCACCCTCTCTTCCCCAGGTTACAGATTAGAAAAACCACTAATTGCTATTCCACAACAGCCAGGACTGAACAACCTGTTGGAAGTTTCAGTTTACAGCAGCTCAAGTTTTACTGGAAAGACCTCAGTGCTTTCACAGCAGCAGGGCTGCTACAGAATCACAGCGCTGCCCCCTTAACATTCTTTGAAGTTCCAGGGCACATCTATTTCTCTTGGTCCACAACACACTATTACATGGTAGTGCTCTTGTTTTCAAAGCTCTGCCACCTCGGTTTCTAAAAAAAACTTTCCTGTTTCTTTTGGAAATGTCCAAATTCCCGTTAAAGGCCCTGACCCCTGTGTAATACAAACATGAGTTAGAAATATCCAATACAGTAATTTCTGGACTACTCATGCATTGATTTTGAAACATCTCCGCATAATCTGCTTTGTATTCTGCTGTCCTCCAGTGTCTTTTAGGGGAAAAAAAAAAATTAAAAAAGGGGTTTAGTTTCATTATAGAGAATTCTTTAAATCCTTGTGGGTTTGACTGTTGATTATTTTATAAAGCCACAGAGAACAGTTTACAAGAAGCCAAATGGGTAATCATTATTCCCCATCAGCAATGAGCTGTGACTTGTGTAAATTGCATAATAAATTAGGTATTTTGAGATAAATGAATTTACAATAAACAATCACAGGCTGAAAAGCCCTACTTCTTGTCTCCAAAGGCACAAGCTCTGGTTAAAATCAGCCACAGGTAGTTAAGTGATTATAAACTGTAAAAATAAATCAACCTGATATAATTGCTCCAAGGAAAAAATTACCAACATATTTAAAATTTCAGCAGTGCACCTTTTCCCATATCCATTTGGCATTATCTAATTACCTTCACATTTCATTTCCATCAGTGATATGACCTGTATTTTCCTTTTATAACTGTCAGGGAGGGGGTTGGAGGGTGGAGTGGAGTACCACAGTGATAAATCAACCTCACCATTAGGACCGAAATGGCTCATCGCTGCAGCTCTAAATCCAGGATTTATAAAGATGTCTAGGCCATATAGCACACTTGTGGACACCATAATAAATTCATGAGCACATTGCCAAGGCAAACCACTTCATTATGTGGCAGGCTGCTAGCCATTAATCTAGCAGAGAGAGATTCCTGGGAAACTGAGACTGCTTGGCAATTTATGCAGGCCTAAAGTTACCCATTTCATTATGGATTTAATCTGCTCTTTCTGCCAGAGTGCATGAAAGGTTTTTACAGTTTAGATCAAGTGCTTGTAACTCCCTATTTTATATTATTTCTTCAACAATAATGTCCTAATTTTCCTCTCAAAAACTATTCAAACTGAATGCCTTCACGCTTGCCTTCCTCTAATATTACACTAGATAAAATATTTATACAATCAATTGACAAAGAGCAATTTTTTTCCCTTAAATGTTCCATTAACATGTAAATTTTCATATGATCTTTATCTCATAGACAAAATGTGCTTAGCAATGCCCACCTTCTTCCAGGCAGTTAACCCTTTTGTTGATTGTAAAGAATCCAGATCAAAACAGATTCAGTGGCCTCGTTTTTAAAGCCCCTAAAAAGGCCTTGTATTTAAATTACTATTCATTGAAAGGAGATGTAGCTCCTAAAGTAATTTGCTTTGCTTTTTTTCATGTCTCATTCTCTCCTCATACACTTGCACAAAGACACAGACCTGCATTTTAGGTCCAATACCTATAAATAAGGTATTTCAAATTACTATTTTCAACTTTATTTTAGAGTTTAATAAAATGTCACTAATAATACATATTCCAGATGATACTGGCACTCTGACATATGAAATGATTAATAAGACAAACTACAAAAATAAAAATTATTTCCGTTGAACTGAATAATTGCAGATTACCCTCTTCTATAAATAAAGATTTCTTCCCATTCCAGGTAACCCTGTTAATTTATGGCCACTGTACTTATATTACAGAGAAATTTAGGCAAAAATGCTTTCAAGTGTTTTGGTTCTTATAATGACACATAATGGGAAAACCAAAACCAGAAACTGGAATTATAAATATTAGAAGAGAGAAAAAAATATCTTAACTATGCCATTTTCTTTTATGCTCAATATTCTTTACTGCTGTTATCTCACTAGAACTCCCAGCCATGCATTTGTTAAAACACTCCAGTGTTTTGCTGGAGATGGGACTAAAAGGTGAAATTTATACGTTAGGGTGACTCTCACTAAGTGGCTGAAGTTAATTTTGATGGACGAGTGCTTCATGATGATGCCTTTGAAACCAGGATGACAGACACCCTCTTCATCATCATTCTTACCAGTCCTGGTAACCTACTGCGTGAGCAAGCACACAAGTGGTAATGGTTAATAAATCCATCACCAGCTGAGGACAAACCAACAGCCATGATTTTAATAACACAGATTTATCTTTGACATCCATCTTAATATTAAAAGATGATTATGGAGCAAGAAAACACATGAGAACAAGACTTGTATGTAATGCCTTCCTTTGATTAAAACTCTTTTTTCCCTTGCCTTCGGTGAGCAAAGTGGTAAGTTGTCTTGTCCACTTCAGTTTTACCCCATCAGGAGCATCTGGATTGTGAGACATTTGCATCCCCAATACTGAACAGGTGTATTCTGGTGATAACTCGCTGCCTCATCTCTTGGACAAGCCAACCTTATGAATAAAGCTTCTATCACAGAATCAGACGGGCTGGAAAGGACCTCTGAGATCATCAAGTCCAACCCTTGATCCAACACCCCTGCGGTCACCAGACTATGGAACTAAGTGCCACGTCCAGCCTCGTCTTGAAAACCTCCAGGGATGGAGAATCCACCACTTCCCTGGGCAGCCCATTCCAATGGCTGATTACCCTCTCTGTCAAGAATTTCTTTCTAACATAACCTAAACCTCCCCTGGCACAGCTAAAGGCTGTGCCCTCTTGTCTTCCTGCTGGTTGCCTGGGAGAAGAGACCAACCCCCACCTGGCTACAACCTCCTTTCAGGTACCTGTAGAGAGCGATGAGGTCTCCCCTGAGCCTTCTCTTCTCCAGGCTAAACAACCCCAGCTCCCTCAGCCTCTCTTCATAGGACTTGTGCTCAAGTCCCTTCACCAGCCTGGTTGCTCTTCTCTGCACCTGCTCCAGCACCTCAATATCCTTCCTGAAATGTTCCTTCCTATCCATGCTAAAGCATCTCCCTGGAACCCTCGGGATAAAACTTACACAAAAAGAGGTGTGAGCCACTTATCCAAAAAGCCCCAACCAAGTAAGAAAACCAGAATCCAAAACAAAGCCAAAGGCTACCCTTAGCAGGTGAAGTCTATACTGCAGAGAGCAGCCTGGATCCCCTTTTTTTTTTTTTTTTTTTTCATTTTACACGTAATAAAGGGAAACTACCTCTTATATAATTCATTATTCTACTACCAAAGAGAATACTGAACTCGGAAAGTGCACGATCTCCATATCACAGCAGGAAAAAGATTCACGAGACAGAGGTTCAAATTCAACAGCTCTTTACATCTCTCTGACTTGCAAAGACATCACAGTCTACCTGAGCTTTGTGTTCGACGCTAATCTGCATTTTCCCTTTTCCATTATTTCCCCCAAAATATTACCTACCTAGGTCTAACACTGGGGGAGACAACTTCAACATGGGGACCAACTCTGCTGAACTCTGAAGTGAAACACTTACGGGGAATTAAATTGCTCAAAAAATACCATAAATCAGCATTAGTCAGTCACTTAATTATACTTAGAATTACCTAAGAGAGACATCCTATAGAAAGCTGATCAGAACACAAGAAACAGGAACATGAAGGGACTAAACAATGAATTTGAACATGTTCAGCAGAATTCCAGCTTTTTTCCAGCAGAAAGGGAAATTCTGCATCAACCCAGGAGTTTGGCATAAAGCTATTTTTAATATTTAGTTTGCTTAAAAGTGAAGAAAGCAAAGCATCTTATATATAGTTAGCCTCAATCTAAACCAAAAAAACCTGAAGAATTAGCTGCACAGGCTGTAAGGATGGTCTATTACATTCATAATCCCCAAATCACTGCCTTGGTGTTTTAAAGACTGTTTCAGTTTGGACATGTTAGACCTCCAAGAACAGCCATGACCATCTCCAAATGTTACTAAAGGTACCTTTGATACTGCTGACATATTTTGGGAATGAACAGTAATGACATCTTTCTAAGATAAGAAAATTACTTTCTGTTCTGCGGTCAGATCTTTCTCCGACTAATCAATCTATCTTGTACCTTGGGAAACAGTTCACATCAGCAACTAGGATGCATCAAACCTGAAGGAAATGACGTCTCAGAACTTCACTGCCAGTGAAAACAAAGCTACAATAAACACACATCTCAGCCACATGCAGGAGAATTCCCTCCTGGAGACAGCCACTCGGAAAACAAGGAGTTTGAAAAAGTTATATTTAGTGCACCTAATGAGTACTGAGTAATTGGATGAAGTAGTTCTTCACAAATAGGTCCTAACTTGGAAGAAAAAGGTTCTCAAAGTATGAAGGAAAATACTTTACCTCTTCAAGTAAACAACAAAAAAATCAAAAATAACCCTGAAGCAAATAAATTTAAAAAAATAAACTTAAAAAAAATTAAAATTACATTTTGCTTAGAAGTCAGTTAAGATTATACGTAGCTTCATTAAGCATCCACATCTTTCACCACTTTTTAAATGTTCTCTTTTTAGCAGGATTTTTTAAAAAATGCTTTATTATCATGCTTTTTTTCTGGTGTTTTTGATTTGGGGGGGGGTTGGTTTGTTTGTTTTTGTTTTGGGTTTTTTTTTTTTTCAAATAACATTTCCTTTATCAAAGCTGGCACTAAGACCCAGAGTCTAAAACACCCTAAAGGCCTTGACCCAAGATCCAACACAAACACAGGAGTCTCCCATTTAATTTCAATACAGTTTGAATGTTTCTCTGAAACACAGAGCGAGACCATCCATCAGATCCCTGAGACACCCACAGGAGCCAACAAGCCCTCACACCTCTCTGTGCTCTGCTGGGGTTTTGCAGTCACAGATGCCCAGATCTCACCAGAACACACCGATGTGCATTTACAGCCACGACCCACTGAGTTCACCCTGGTTTGGGACTGGCCATGCCAAGCAGCAGATGTTTCATATATTCTCAGAAACCTCAAGCCCAAGTTAAGCAGAAAGTCTTCCTTACAACACTTGTAACTCTTGTCTTCAGCACTTTTATGGCTCTGGAATTAAGCTATTACAAAGCCCTGTAACACTGTGTTCTTCCCAGGATACTCAAAGCAAACAAGCGGCTGATTCTCCACACCCCCCTTTTCAAGACTTTGTATGTATCTTGCTATAAAATAAAAATAAATTTCCACCAGCAAGTTGAACAAAATCCAAGGTTTTTAGGTAAATTCAGTCGATTTAGGCCAATACAAATACAGGAAATATAATACAGTTTAACAGTGCAAAAGCATGTAAAACCTACAAAGTGTTCTGGGAGGCAGTGATCCATGCCAAAATGCCAAGAATAATATGTCCAATAATATACAAACAATTTTTTTATGTAGACAACACATCCCACACTTGTATATCTTAACTGGTATCATCAGCATTGCTTATTCCATGTGCAAAGGAGATTAGTTGGATGCTATAATGTACGATACACCAACGGTGAATTCCATCTGAGCACAGTGAAGTGCTTGGCAAAAGGATATGCTTTAACACAGCCAACTCGATAAAATTCACGGGCCCAGGTAGCCAAGGTCCTCACTAATTCTTCAGTGTTACAACCTGAGGAGCACACCTGCCAGAACCAGACTGCTGGAATTGTATGGAGACCAACTAAATAAACAGAGGGACACGACCTGAGCACTCGTTTCAAGTCCCCAGCAACTCAATGGACTTAAGTAAAGGGATGGGCCGATTATTTTAACATGTTTTTGTGCCTGCCTCATTCCTGGCTTGTACTACATGCCTAGGCTGTGCTGGGCAGTAAGTGGGTGGCTGGGGCAGAAGAACAATCTTGGTGGGACGTATTCTTAATGCCCCTGAACAGGGGTGTGTTCTTCCAACCAATGCTTTATGAAGGGAGGTTGACAAACGTCTGACAGACAGAGGTGGGCTGACCCATGAGCCCAGCGCTTTTGAGAGCTGTGGGTCTTGGCTGAGACCTCAGCAGAGCTGCATGCTTAAATCCACGTAGTACCTGCATAGGAAACACAAGCTCAGTTGATGCTGATTAGCACCATTAGCTCCTTTGTTAAATACTGAATTACAATAAGAACTGCAGCCAAAAGAATTACGAAAAACCACAGACTTTTAAAAGAAATAAGCAAAGTCTACTTAAAGTGGTTTTCTGACAGCAGCACTTTAATTGCAATTATCGCATCTAAACTTCTCCAGACAGCCAAAAAGCTGTTTATAGAGATTTACTACACAAGAGTGATAAAGTTTCCCTTTCCAGAAGCCCTATCATCTGGCAAAAAGCAACGGAGCAGCCTGACAAAGAAGGCACCTGAGGCACTGCCAGTATAGCCTGCACTAACTTTGGTGGGGAAGAAAAAAAAAGAAAAAAAAAAAGAGTAGAAGATCAGAGCTCCAAGGTGAAAGCTGCCAACACTTTCTTACCAGGGGGTAGAAAACCATGCGAGTTTAAATACTTCATGTTCAATGAGAGCTATGCCTCTTAAACTGTTGGCACCACTGGTCCTTCAGGTTGCTGAAGTTAAACTACATTGGCATTGCCAGAAAGCAGCAGCAGCGCTTGCCAACCAGTCAGTCCCTGAGCAGGCTGATGAGATCTGGCACACACTCACCCCACCACCGGCAGGAGCGAGGCTGCTGAACGAATGCGGCGCTACAAAGAGGAGTAAGAAGGCCATAAGGAATAATTTCTCCTGTAATTTTAGGTAAATCCCGCAGAAGAAGAATCAACTGAGCTTATGGAATAGATGTGTGTGGTGTGATTGAATAGCATTACCGAGCTACAAAGTTTTCATGCCGAAGGGATTTGGAATTTGCCCGAGATTCTGGGCTGGTACAAAACAGCCTGACTCCATAACTGCACATCTTACTGGGCATTTGGCCCCTCCCACTTGAATCTGGATGGTTACTGTATTATCATCTGCTTTCTCTTGTCCACATTAATATTAAAGATTAATATTTTCTCAAAAAGATCTTTTAAAATAGAAAAAAAAAATCATTTCAGGGTCAGAATTTCACCTACAAATATCTTCAGGTGTCTCCCATCTCAGAGCCATAAACTCAAACAACAAAAGCTGAGCAAGAAACATACCAAATGGATTCCTGCCCTAACTTTACAGTACCCTCTAGGTTTATTATTGTAAAGGTAATCGAACACCAATGCAACAGAGAAGTTAATTAAAACATTAAGGTTCATAAATGTAATATTGTCCACTTCTCATCATGCATTTTGATTTTAAAGACTCCACATTTACAAACCTGCCTCTGAAATACTCCCATATTTTGCTTTTGATGCAGAAGTTCATTACAGAGCTGAACTTTTCCAGCAGAGGAAATAAAAGATAACACCATACTCAACTGAAGATCTGGATATTGAGGGCTGATTTTCTAACTGACCTGCACCGCCTGGAAGCACAACCCAACATTTACTCATGTTGTCATAAGGGCAGCATCCTGGAATAACCAATGCATTAACCCTGGAGTAATCCTACATGAACTTCATAGGAGAAGGGAAGACATAAAATAATTACTGGGTTCATCATCATAAAAATATATTCAGAAACAAACTAAGTTCTATGAATTGAGGAAATAAAGACTATTTATACTTTAACATATTTATAGTGTTAATTATACAAGATATATATATATATTGGGTTTTTTAATCTGAGGTTTAAAAAAGTTTTCTGTCCTGCAATAGAGACTTACTTTACATCTTATCTAGGAGGCAGTAAGGCTACCACCATATGTATTTGTGTGCCACGTTACATCACAGACGCAGCTCACACGGGGAATCTTTAAACTTACTTACTGGAGCACCAGTGGGAACCTTTTATTAGCCATAGAACGAAACTATTAACTCTGTTCAGATATACCCTTGCAATATGCAAGAAAATTTTTCCAGAGAATAGAGAGGTCCAAGCCTTCACCATGCACCCTTTTTGGTGCAGAAAGGGGGTTTGAATTCATCCTGGTACCACTTTTCTAACAAAGGCCCTGAAAGAGCCTTCTCTAAATCACACAGGGAAAACTGCCAGGATTCACCAGGCCACAAACAGCAGTTTTTCACATCAAAGAAGTCACACCATCATTATCAGCACCAATCTTTGGATTTTATCTATTGTTACTAAATCCCGTTCTGCTTGACAGGAATGAGACCGACCCCCCCCCCCCCAGCATCTTCCTCTGCCCCCAACCCTTTCCCATTCTCCACTGGCTTTTCCTGGGTTCTCCACTCAGAGCTTGAGCGCCAAGGATGGAGTAATGGCCGCGTTTTCTTTTCCAAGGCCGTGGTGCCAGGAACTAACGATATGTGAAATGTTCCATCCCTGCAGGTTTTCCTGCTCAAACATTTTCTAAATAAATAAATAATTAAAAACAACAGCGTGTGCCACATTCCAGCCCTGAATTCCCGGAGCAGCTCAGGTCCTTAAACTGAATAATTTGCCTCAGCTTGCGTATTGCAAAACCCATTCAGCAAAAGATTATGGGCCTTTAAGTGCCATCCAGGCCTGAAATATGACTCTAGGGCTTTAGGATGTCAGAATTGAGAATTGCTAGTGAATATTCTGTTCTGGCAATACTAAAACTACAGTTATTTAGCAATATGGGAGCAGGCAAATGGGGGCAGGGGAGAGAAAGAATCTGACAGAAAGGAAAGACTATAACTTAGCAGAAACAGAGGTGCCGTTTTCATATGTGGCCGCATGAATTCTTTATGGAATAAAATGCATTTGTGAATCAAAAAGCGGATGCAGATTTATATTCCCACTTAAATCTGCCAAAAGCTAGTAAATGAATACTGAGAGCTCATTTTAGTTCAGGAAACAATTTATGAGGACACGTAGGTGGGTGCAGGTACTCCACATGCACAGTCTCAAGGGGAATTAGCAGCTCCTTCTGCTCTTTATAACAAAGACTAAATAGACTAAACTGAAAATTAGCAACACCTCATTAAATGTAAAACCATCCACATATAAAGCAGCTAGGACTCAATCCTTAAAAAATTCAGAAGGTGCAGTGTAACATGAAAGCCAACGGAGCTTTTGTCATCCCATCACAAATTATTTAGGCTTAGTTTGTGGCATCAAGCCAAAGCTCAGAGATGGAGCAGTTGTGAGCCACTTTCTCTGGTAAAAGTTGCCTTCTGACCTCAGGTTTTTTAAGCCCTCTTCAGCACTTCAAAACCTCCATCTCACATCCCCAAGTCCCCACCTGCCTTCCTGGTACAAGTTTACCTCTGTAATGAGGGGACCTGTCCTGTGGACTGTGTCCAGCCAGGGCTTAGGGATCATTAATATTTACAGTTGTTTCCAAGAAAACCTGGATGCTCCCAGGAAAGGTTGGCAGTGCCTTTGAGGCTCCTTCTGTAAGTGCTCCTCACTGGAGCTCAACTCAGGCCCTATAACTGCATCTATGTTCCTAACACAAACCCGTTGCATGTAAAATAAAAACTTGGTACCAAAGTCTGTGAGTATCTGCAGCTTCCACTCTTCTAGTACCACCTCACCTTCTCTCCTCTTTCCTGCACGCTAAGATGGGCACAACCACAGACAAGCCATGTGGACTCACGTGATTATTTGCTCAAGTGAAGAGCCATGCAGCACTAGCACATGTGCAGCGTGAATGGGATGGAGTCTGAACTTCTTCTTGACTTCTCTCCCATTACTTTTCGGCTCATAGAATGATTTGGGTTGGAAGGGACACTTAAAAGTCATCTAGTCCAATCCCCCTGCAATGAGAGCAGTGACATCTTTGACTAGATCAAGTTGCTCAGAGCCCCATCCAGCCTGACCATGAACATTTCCAGGGATGGGGAATCCAGCTGGCCAGTGTTTCACTACCCTCATTTAAAAGGTTTTCTTCCTCATATCTCATTTGAAAAATCCTCTTTAAGACTTTTATCCCTTGCCCTGTCACAACCAGCCACGTTAAAAAGCCTGTTCCCATCTTTCTCATAACTCCCCTTTATGAATGTTTTCCTGATTTTATCTTTAAAGTATTTTAAGCATCAAAATAAAGTTTCCATAAAAGAGTGGGCAGTTTTCATTGCCCCCATTTTGGAGTCTTCAACCTAATGGATAATTGTGTGTCTGACTTCCAGTAACCTTTAAACACATACTTCTACCATCAGACCCTTCAGAGATGTCTTGGTTTGAGCTCGTGAACTTCAAAACTTGGATTACTGTGAGGTTTGAAACTCCAGAAGCCCTCAAGCTGTTTTTTTGGGGTTTTTTTGTTTGTTTGTGGGTTTTTTGTTTGGTTGGTTTTTGTTTTCTTTGGGGGGGGGGCAGGGTTGGGGGTTTTTTGTGTTCAAATCACAGTGGTTTCATCACATAGGAGATTAAGTGCTGATTGCCCAGTTCAGAGTTACATGTGACAACCAGGACCATATATTTGTCTTACCAAACGCCAACCCTTCTCAAACACTTGGCACAGCAGAGATTGCTCTCCAGTCTGATAGAGCTCTGCCAATAAATTGCTTGCTAATGCCAAGCTCTGATCTCTGGTTAGTGCCAGAGGAAGGGTGATGCCAGGTGAGTCATCTTTGGTACTCTGCCATTTAGGTTTTCTTTGGAAAACCAATATCCAATCTCTCTGCTTTGCTTTGGATTGGAATCATAACACTAAATGGAACTTGATTAACTCCCAATTAAGAGACTTTGTCAGAAAAGACTGAAATACATAAGACTATCAAGAAAAGCTGTACATCCAGGTTTACATCTGATATTAATCTTCACAAGTAAAAGAACTGGTAACTCTTATTTTTATATACTTATAAACAAGAAAGTAATTAAGTTGTTTCAGTTTTGACTACATGTTGCTTGAATGAGCAAAGAAAAATCTTTCACTTAACTTTCCTGCATTACTGTTATTTTGAGCTTTCTTTCAAGTCCCTACAACAGGTTTTTGAGAAGACTGGGGTTTTAACATTATTTCCTGACACTGATGCATCAAAGAAGTTAATAACCTATAGGAGGCATCAAGGGGAAGGCACAACTTACAACCTGTGAGTCATTAGCAGCACCCTGAGGTGACAGAAGAAGCTAAAACAGTGTCAGCTCTCTTATGGAGCAGATCCAGGATATGTGTGCGAAACCTCCTCGTGTGAGACAGACTACGAATGTGTCTGCTAATGGTCCATAAAGAGAGCTGGGGACTCACAGTGGGGCAGAAGGAAAGTTTCTCTCCAACCCAAATACATCTCCACTACACAAATTCAGCATTAACAGCACGCACCTATACAGACGTGATCAGAATTAAGGAGTAACCTAAAACCATCCCTTACATAAAACATGCGTAAAAAATTTTCTTCCCTTGTATTTCACCAGCAAATATTTCAGTTTAATGAAATAGTGATATTCAGGATTTGAGTTTCCAAATATTTAGAGATATAACTTTACTGAGCCCCGTGGTTAATGTTACTGAAGTCACCTATTGCATGCTGATATACCCAGCTGCTGGAGGGTGTGCACGATGAGACACTTCACTCATTACATTCACAAAGAGCAAGGCCAGCAGGGACCATTACAGTCTGGGCTGACCTCCTGCATAAAACAGGTCATCAAATTCCAAATGGAATATAATTAGGGTTCTCAGGTCTAACTGATAACAGCAGCAAATGCCCCATGGAGACTTTAAAAATGTGTCAGGCAAATTTACACATTGGAGGTATGCTTTGATGTATGTCACTGAAACATCACCAGAGCTAAGCTCATTCATGCCCAGAAGATCCTGGATTTTTTTTTATTATTTTTAAAAAGCTGTTCCTGACAGTCTTCCTGCTTCAGGGAGAGCTGCAAGGACTCTTTATTGCTCTTGTCTTTTCTTAATATTTTTTAAGCCCCTCTCCAGGCAATGGCCTAAGATATTTTTCTGGTTTTGTTATTTACTTGCCTGAAATGACTGTGAAGATGGTGCCTCAGGGTTCTGCAGGCTCTCCAAGGACAGAAACTGACACAGCATTTTTTATTTTTTAACCCTCACCAATATCAATAGCCTCCGTCATGTTGGTTTTTCTCTCCTTTTTAATTACTTGCAGCTAAGTGGGCTTAGAAAAAAAAGCCCTTCAATTAACCCTTACAAAGATATTTCAATTTTTATTAGTATTTAAACCATTGAATCACTTATGCCATCACCCAAATTGGCTGTGCTACATTTTTCTCCCCAGTGGAAAAATTATTCCTCGATAATCATTAGTGTCGTCAAATTACAATTCCATGGAGAGTCAGATCATACGAATATGCCAATGAACATAAAATAGTGAAAGATGAATGGCAAGTTGCCCTGGACTTCCTGGGGTTTGAGTTTCTTATCTGTTTTGGTACATTTGGCCGTTTTAAGGCTTTTGCTAATATTTTGTGGTTATTCACAGGAAGGTTGAAACTTCTTTCAGGAATGAACAACAGGGAAAAAGAGGTCTCACTCTTTTGGTACAAGCTTATTCTTCCACAGTGGTACTACTGAAATGCAACTGTGAGTAACAGCAATCCTCAGCCATTTACCAGCAGGGGCCAAACCACAGCCTGAGCTCAGCCTAAACCCATATCCTGCCTCAGTGAACAGGTACTGAAAAGCATTTTTCAAGGTAATCATAAGTTTGTGTAGTTCTGAGCAGTAAGTGTGATATTCAGGTAAGTAATTTATGCAACAGCATCACAAGACACGACACATATGATTATTTCCCCTGTGGAGGCACTGATGCTTTGGGCAAGAATGGGGAAACTGGTATAGAGAGTTGAAAGCAGCAAAGCCATGTGAATTATATTAGTTCCCAGCCATGAAATATTCATGAACATGGTATGATATTCATTAATTTGGCACAGATCAAGCTACCCTGACTGACCAGCTTCGGACTTCTAGTCAAACAATTCTTACGGTTACACATTTTCCTAGATGTGACGTGATTTATTTAAAGAGATGTTTTCAAAATGATACAGTTACTGAGACTTTATGTATCACATTTCAGCTTTAAAAACTTGGTGTCTTCCCTTCCCCCCTCCAAATCTGCCCTGGTTACGAACTCTAGTTGCTGTGGTTTATGGTGGCACTGCTGGGACACAGCTTCAATCAGGCTACAGTGGTGCTGTCAGGTGCTCCAGCCAATTACCTAAAATGTAAATGTTTTAAGAACGGCAGCACCTTTTGTCAGGACCAAAATGATTTCCAGCCTTCAGTTCATAGTTTCAGAACCAGAAGCGCATAACTCAAAAACATTAAACACACAGTAAAAACATCACATGCTGATTTACACATATATATTGACTAATGCTATCAGTGGAGTATTTTCCTTAATCAATATTAAAAGATGCTACTAGTGATTTAAAAGTTGTCTCATAGTAGTCAATAAATGTTTGCATTCATAAGCATATGATTATCTGTTAGCTGTTCATTTCTCCCACACAGTGAATGAATTTAGTAGGAACATTTTGCTACCAAACATCTTCCTATCTCCATTTATATTCAAGAGTCCATTTCCCAAACTAATGCGAAAATACTTTATAATCCACATGTACAGTCTCCTGTACAAGTTCTACTTTCGAAAAGCTTTTTGGGAAATATCTCTATGGGATAGACCTGGGTATTTGGTGCTAATAATGAAGAAACATAGAAATTGCAACAAGTTGCATCTAAGCAAAATTCCTTTCCTGACATGCAATGAGTGGGGATTTCTGTTATAGGCTAACTCATCCCATCTCCAAAACCACTGCAATAAGCTGCAACTCCAAAGTTGCAGTAATTAATTTCAAGCTCACTTTTTCCTTCCCTTCATGAAAAACTCCCTGTAATTCACTCCTTCATTCAACTTCAGTTCACTGCTATTACACTATATTCCTATTTCTGTAATGCTCTTTTTCCCTTTCATCATAAGTCTTATCTGAGCTACCAGCCACCACATTATCTGTACACTTTGCAAGAGAAGGAGCAGATTTATGTTTACATGGGCTGTACCATCTAGTCAGCAAAAGTAACTTCTAATTCTTAATCCAAACACCACTCGCATTTTGCAACTTCAGTTGCTGCACTGGACTATGAAAGTCACAGACAGACTATTTCACCTGCAATAATTTACGAGGCAAATTACATTGCTATTGTTTGCTGGTACTTACTATTTAGAGCATCATAGATAAGTTACAGTATTTTTAGAGAAAAGTATCTGCTTACTTTATGTATTTTCATACACTCAAACGTAACCATAGCCTAAAGGCAAACAATGCCAAACTGAACAAAGTCACTTTACTGTTCTAATAAAATTATTTGTATTGTTGCAGACTTGGCCAAAGCTTTACTTTGATGTGGCCTGAGGAGCTGCATTACACACACATCCCCATGGCTAACAGATGTAGCTTATATGGCCAGTTTGTAACAGCTCAGTTGACCTACCCTGGGAACTGACCTATTTTAGAAGAATTGAGAAAAATAAGTCTCCTCTGTCTTCTCTCAGTAACTCAGCCTTGCTGGCAATAACTCTCAAGGTCTCGCTTTTATCAGATTTCAGGTTCTCAACCTGACCATGAACATCATCCCAGGTGTTACCAGGGAAATTGCTTTATCAGTATTCAAGAAAAACCCCAAAGAATGCTTAGTGTTCCAATGTTATGCCCAAGATGCCATCTTCAAGTTACTTTCTCTCCTGGAGCTTCAACCGGACAAGGAGTCACCGCCCCTGAAAGCGTTCACTCCACGAACACGATTCTGGGAGTTTTCTGACAAGACTCAGCCAGGAAACTGAAGCTTAAACTATATGGAATCATAAAACTTTTTTTTTTGAAGGTTTAGACATTGTGTGCATTAAAGTGACAAGATATCACATTCCTTATAATATGTTGCCACACCGTGATCCTTGCGTGAGCTCACTTTGAAGCCCTGGGAATCACACAATTTGAATACACATTTTGTTAGTGGAGTTTTTTTGCTCTGGTTTTTGTTGCTGTTGTTTCTGACAGGCAAGAGACCGTTTTCATATGCTATCAAGTCTTAAACTGCACAGGCATCTTCCTCCTTCTCAGACTTTCTCTCCTGGTGCTACCTTTTCGTCTAAAAGATGAATTTTCTGTCCCCTCAAAACTGGTTCCTTTTCTCAGCCTCTCTTCCCTGCTCTGGATCAGGGCTGCCTCAGCTGCAGCAGGAGTGAGCTGAGCACCAGACAGCACAGGACCAACTGCACAAAGTTCTTCTATAACTGAAACTCTTGGAAGCAGCAAGGACACCAACACGAGCAGTGGTTTGGGGAACTGCCCCTTCAACTTCTTAATCTAACAAACCTCCTTATTTCCCCTTGATTTAAGGGACTGTTACACACAGTAGCTTCTCAGATACATTAGCCTGCAAGTGAGGGTAGAGGATTAATAAATCACAAAAAATGGATTTAACGAGGGATAATTCACATAGGCAGGGGAAGCACGTTCCTTGTGTGTCCTGAGGAGAACACAAAGGGAATGCTTCATAAATCTTCAGAACATTTATGAATAAGGTTCTAACTTCAACAGATTTTACAACTCTAAAATGAAAAATATTTATACATGATAGAATTAACTCTTGTAAAATAAGATTTACTTATTCATAAATTAGAATATCATTCCACTTCACATCACATTACTTGCAAATAAAAACAATTTCCTGCTCAACTACTGCATAGCAGCAGTGCCTGAAAATATTGTGCATTTATTACAGACAGAAGCTGTGTATATTATATAGCATAGGCAGCAACACAAATATTCTAGCCCAAACCTTGGCAAGACCCTCAGCTTAGCTTTGGTAGAGAAAATTGTATTTCTGCAATCTTTAATGACTAAACTTCAGACAGATCTCCTCGCCAGAGACTTGTCACTTGAAAATCTTTGGATCTTTCCTCACTTTTGAGCTAAAAAGCAGAAAAATCATCCAGATTTAGCAAAGCAAAAACCAAGAAAAACTAAGTTACAGTTTAATTGGGTGCCTATGCTAGATACTTGGCAACACATTGACAAACCTGAGGTCTGAATCTTCAACATCTATACACATCATGAAATCATTCTGCCAGTGGTATGGAGTGAAAAGTGGCTATAAAATGCTCCCATATCACAAAGGTAATAGCTCACAGCACAGCAGGTACTAAACCCAGTATTAACTACTTACTGCACAGTGGGGAATGAGCTAAAAATACCTTTTAAAGAGGAACAGCAAGTTCCAATCCCCTTATTGGGGCTTGACCAAAATCAAGATTGAGAAGACAACCAGGCAGGAATGGGGTGAGGATTTGAGCTTACTCTGATCATAAAGATCAACTCCAGAAAACATTTTGAGGGAGGAAACCCAAAGCAATTTTCCAGGTGATTGGGAAGAGCATCTCTTCCTATTCAGCATAGACAGAGGCTTCTTCTGGAGTGCAGGCACATAAACTAGGCAGAGGGTTGTATTCTCAAACACCCCTTCAGGTACTGCTCCTATGGGCCTAACTAGCACGTGTACATACAGGGATACTCTCTCCTTTATTTGGAACCCCACCCCACACAGACTCAGCCACATGCTTAGACATGATTAGACATTAGAAATAATCCTTTTTGACCCCAGTGAAGCTACTCCATGTGTGAATCTTTGGGGCTAGGCTGTAATCTGTTGCTGGCTGGCTCAGTCTCATTCCAGGAGATGTGGGAGTGGGAACTGGAAGGCTTGGAAAAGGTAATTACAATTCTCAGTTGTCAAAAGGGTCTTCTCTGTTGCTTTCAGTTGCCATAATTACTGTGGAAACATCTCGAATAAATAAGAGTCAGATTCACAGCCACTGGCTTTCGCATGCAATGAGGTCATGAAGCCCACGGCATGTTCTGGAGCACCAGGCACAGCTTTACTGAAGCACTACTGAGCCACAGGATGTGGCTGCAGCTGCTCATATCCTCCTCTACTTCTGCTCCAAGTCAAAGGGAGGCAACATTTGGCCCCGATATGAGGTAGGGCCTCAAAATTAGAGGAGATGGATTTGTTCTCTCTAGACAGAAGACTCCTTAATACAAAATAATATATGTGCACCCATTTATAACAGGTGTTTAATCTGTGACAGCTTTTCAGGCCAGTGGAAATTCTATAGCATTCCTTCTTCCTTGTCACCGTTATAATATTTTTAAATGTTGTTTTTCTTTCCCCCATTAAAAGGAAAACATTTCTCAGAAGCAATAGTGGGCTGCTAGGGCTATAAAACAAGTTTGCACAGACCTGTAACACGTTGAGCCACAAGACATGACAGAGTGTGTTTTATGGGGCAATTAATACTTGCCTTGGGAGCACTGTGAGGTATGAAGCCCTGTCAAACACACCCTGGTATATCCGAATGAAAGTTGTAAAGCTGCATTTTGCTTCTTGAAAAATAATTGTGGAATTAGCTTGTTGATTTTTAACTTGCTCCAGTTAAACAATGGAGCCTTTCCTCCAGGAGCCATGCTTGGATCAGAACAACAGCAGGAAGGAGCACTAACAGCAGAAGACACCAATTTCTAAACTATGTTTACATTCGTGGTCTTGATTTTTTGGGTCAACATTGTTGTGTTTGCCAGTACGACCTCACTTCCCTAACCTCCCCTGTTATGGATCTTATTCCACAGTTTTTTCTGGGTTCTTACAGATATTTCTCAGAGCGTTTTCTGTGTGCATCCCAGTGCCAGCATTTATACAAGTGCAGGGCACAGGGTCATCACATTATCTGCAGCAGTTACAACCCTGTTAAAATAGCTGGTTACAGTGTACATTCATATTTTATAGTCCTTACTTGAACATTGGCTTTAGCTGTTCCAGGGTTTGGAACAGGCAGTTGCAGTTTGGCTGGGGGTAATCCTAGAGAGCCTCCCTTCTCTCTGTGAAAGGAAGCCAGGCTGTCAGGTTTTAAAGCACTTCAAGTCACGGTGTGCACAGGCACAGCAGAATTTCTACAACTGCTTCAAGTTTCCAGCAACAGTCTGGAATAGAATGCAGAAGATTATATAATTCATCTACACTGATAGGACTGTTTGTGGCAGACTGGGGACCAAACCTAGGTCTGAAATACCAGTTACTTGCTTGAGTCCCAAACCCCTCTGTTTTGAGATTGAGGTCAGCACTTCTCACCAAGGAGGTCCCAGATCTGCTCCAGTGACAGGCACAGAACCACTGCTCTGGGCTTTAACAAGTGAGACACTACAGGTAGTACAAGGTTATAAAGACAAGGCAAGTTTCCAGATAGAGATATTTGTCTCCATTAATCTGACACCACTGCTCACTAATCATTCATATTAAATAGATGTCAAGGAATATCAATTTCTTTGATTTTTTTGGATCCAATTAAAACGTAAGATGCAGGTATAACAATACAAGTACTTTTCCACAACAAGTTAGCATCTACATTCCTCCTGCATCCCATTAGACATCTTCACACGTACTAGAGATGACACACTATGTAGTAAGCAGGTCAAAAACCTAAAGAAAACTATCCAAGAACATTGGAAACACTAGTGGCATTTGACATAATTTATTACACTAAAGAACTGGGGAACAGGAAAAGGTTGATGTAGTAATAACATTAGCAGGAACCTACAGTCCATGCAAGCCAGTGCTAAATAAAGTGCCAATCAATAGCTCTTTTATTAGTAGGTACAATCAATGTACAGCAGGCAGGCCTGGCCAATTAAGCTTATCGACTGACCAAAGAGTAGCAGGAAGCATTCTTTCCTCAGTTTTGTTTTCCTTTCTGTAAGTGAGAAATGAGCTCCAGTTTTATCACTGGATTCCCACCATGGCATCTCCAGGAGTTCCTGTAGAGTGGAAACGCTGACAAAAAGCAGGCTTGAGCTATCTTGGTATCCTTTAACCCAGGGTCAGCCACAAGAGCCAATACAGTCAAGGGTCACTTACAAAGTAACTTTTTTTTCCAGTGAGTGTATGAAGTTAGAACATTGTTCTTCTAGATGAAGGGGAGAGAACTGTTAAAGGAAGAAATCCCTTAGCAATGCTTAACCATTAACAGTCCTGTAAAACCCTAGGAAATTAAGCCTATTTGTTTCTAATTCCCATATGCACTGCCTGAAATTAGTAAGCCTCCCCATATGGAGCAACTCCCGTATCTTTCTTAGAGGTTAATAGAAAAAAAGAGCCAAAACTACAGCTACAGTAAAAATTGTACAGAATTTAAAGTCTCACATTGTATCAGCTGCTGAAAAATAACAGGAGCTTTACTATTCAACTGTGACTAACTGTGCAGATGCAAATAGGATATTTATCCACAACACCACTCTCCCTTGCTGTTCTGATCCCCCCTTCCTTCGTTATCTCTTTCAAAAGGAAAAAGTTAGAAACCAGATAAGATGTGGGTTCTCAGCATGATCAAATAAACACTGTGTGGTGGTCACCAGGAAAGAAAACACATTGTAGGAATGAACGGTAAAGATTACATTTTACAAAGAATCACATACAAAATTAGCAGCCCAGATGCCAATTTCCCACTGATGTCAGTTAGATGGGATTTCTGTGGCCTGGCTTCTCAGCAGGCAGAGCGCTGCATCCACCCCTGCAGTCAGTCAGGATACATCTATCTGTGCCTTTAACTTACTGTTGGAATTCAGTGAACACAGCATAGTTCACCAGGTTTAAATCCCTTCGGGTCTGGCACATTCAGGGTTTCACAGGTATTTGACACCCCAAAAAAGTCAGGGGGAGAATGGGGAGATTCCCAGCATGTTTGACTACAGGCACTACAGGACAGACCAGTTTTCAGCTTCCTGTCAGACAGTTGCCCAGCTATATCCAATTCAGAAAAATATTTTAGTAATCAGCAGAAGACACCTTTAGCATCAGTCAGACACTACATTGCTAAAGTTACAGGTGAGCATCTCACTTCTTACACTTATGTTTATCATTTCCTTTCACTTACATAGGAAAACTTTACCTAGAAGATCAGAAAGAGCAAATCAAATAACTCTGCATCCTATCTAAATGCCACAAGGTTCAGTCTTTCCTGCTGCAACTCAGGACAGCTCTGACTGTGTGGACTGCAACTCCACTGTGTGTTCCTGATCCTACTTTTAGTACCACTTTTAGGCCTCTGCTGGAATTCATCACACAGAAGCTGCTTTTATTCACTAGTCAAAAAATCAACTTTACACAGTAACTCATTTGCTTGCAGTTTTCCTTGCCTACATTTGTGAGACATTAAATACTGTGACTCCTGGCCCACTATATTATGACAGTTTAAGCTGAAAAACAAGGCACTGAATAACGGGGAGGATAAAAATGCAAAGCACACATTTCCATTTCACTTTTTACATGACAGTTCATAGGAGTTTAGAGAAGACAAGACAAGAGCTTAGTTTGGACAGCATTAACAACCTTGAGGAATAGTATAAAGTAGCCCAATTTCTCAAAAGTGTTTCAGTCAACCCCTCTGGTTCAGCTTTCCAGGACGTCAAGAGGTTGCAGAGCTTCTACAAACTGAATAGCAACAAAAAGAGCTCAGAATTTAGCAAAGTTGATCTTTGTTTTGGCATAGAGAAAAATGAGATCATCACTAAGGGTTAATTTGAATCCTGGTTTCCTACAAAATGCCTAATAAGACATTTGTGAGACTTAGTGACAATTGTCAACACCATTTCAGTTTGCAAAGGTCTTTTATATCTAAATTCTTTTAAAGAAGGAAGGAAAGCAGATTTTTGAACTTTCATATTTTCTGTGAACTTTCATACTTTCAGGTTTTTGTGAAGTCACCCCTGATTCTGGAGTATTGCTATTCTTTTGAGCCCATATCAGCTCAGAGCACCAGGACACTCACCCATTGTGCTCCTCTCTAATTCTTAGGTCAGCCAGGGCTCTCACACATTTGCTTTATTTTTTTATTTTAGGTTAAATTCTCAGACTCAACCTTGAAGCCTGACTAAACGAGCTAACCTTGTAACAGGCTGGGTGAAGCCACCTTTGCCAACAAACACAAGGTTTGTTAATATTGTTGAGCAAACTCAGTATGAAAGAGCACTTCAGAATTTGGGCTGGTTCCCCCCCCCCCGAATCAGTGACAGGGCCCTCAAATACACCCCACATCATGGCCCAAAATGCCTTCTGGACTTCCATTCAGAAATCTGTCCTTTTGTCAGAAAGAACATGTTCCAACTACAATGCAGGACTACACACTCAACACACTGTCAACTAGAGTCTGTAAAGATACATGCTACAAATCCCACTCAGTTCAGAAAAATCCTTGTTGAAATTGCCTCTTTGTGAATCCACTTCAATGTAAACAAAAAAACCAAACAGAAAACCCGACACACCAGAGAGATCTTCAAGAAACGAGAACTTCCAATGGAGGCAACTTCTGTGAGGGTGGAAGGTGGAGCCTGCAAAGAAGCTCGCCACTCTTCCTCCCACTGTTTTACACGCTCTGCGTCTCTTCCACTGTTATGTTCCCTTCTGAACTGCACAACAGATGGGAGCAGTTGGTTTTTAAAAGGTTTTTATTTTCTGATTTCAATTTTTCATGTGTCTTTTGGATTTGGCACAATACCATTCTCTAGTCAAGAGGAGACATTGTGTTAAGCTTAATTATCAAAGGCTGAAACCCAGCAAGCAATCAATCATTTAGTGACACACTCACACTTTCACTGATTTGAAAAAATATTTTTTCGTGGCTATTGAAAAAAGAAAAAACTGTCAGAGACAAAACCAGAATCCCTCAGTTTGCAGCATATCAAAATATCAAGACTGTGGGGAGATGAGTGAAGAATGTTCATTTGTTTTTTCTGAAACTAAATCCAACTCTTTTTGGCATGTGAGCCCGGAAGTTGTGTAAGTTGTATTTTAGTGTAAACATGATCTTTCTGTCAAGGTCTGCCTTATAATTGGAGCTGAACAGTCACAAAACTTGTTTCTAAATGACTTTCCTAAAGAGTCAAGGTTACTTTGTTCTCTAATTTTTTTTAAGTCTTTCTAGCCCACTCTTCTCCGCCCCCTCCCTTTTTTTTTTTTACTGCCAGATAAGTGCTCTGGCAGCTGCATTCCTGGGGAACACTGACATCCAGTGGAGAGCTGGGGTCATCCCCAGAGCCCATGCAATGGCCCCCAAGTCAGCATCTCCCCCAGGACTCTGACAGCTGTAGGAGATGCCTTGAATTACAAACTCCGAGCCTCACCTGCAGACAGCAGCAACAGCCTGAGTGACCTTCAGCCGTAATAGTTACTTTGTCTGCTAACTTCTCATAAAGGTGACCACAACCCTGGCCACATTATTTCCAGTGGTTTACTTGTAAAGCTCAGATGTCGGCTGTTGTTCGCTGGTTTGGAGGGTTTTTTTGTTCTGTCTTTTTGGTTCCCCCCCTCACCCCCACCCCCAGCTGAGGAAGTGTTGAAAGAAAAACCTCTTATATCCACTGACCAGCAACTACACCATGCTTGCTTCTGCTTTTGCAGGCATACAGGATAACAAGTTCCATGTGTTTAAACAGCACTGTATTTCAAATGATAGTGTACAGTCAACAGTTAACATTGTTTATCCAAAGAAAAACAGAGTCTCTGTGAGGTCACTCTGGCGTTATCACCTAGTATAAAGGTCTGATACCACTAGCCTGACCCCAATCACCATCATTTGCAAGCTTATGCAAAAACCTAACCAAATAAAATCCCAGGCCAAACTTGGTCTGCAAAACGGGGTTCATGAAACCTATATAAAAGGGGAATTGTCTCCTTGCTCCTTTGCAGTAGCACCACAGATCCATTCTTTGCTTTCTCCCTTTCATACACTGCATTGTTGAGGAACATGATAGATACTGCTACAGAAGAGGACTACAAAAAGTACACTGCTGGTACCACTGCCTCACAATCAGAGTAAACTCAAACTTGAAGAAAAAACAGTTGCACTGCAAGCTACAACCAAGAATCCTTTTTCACAGGGAAATAGTTGAGGTTACTAAGCTGGTTTTCCTTCTGTACTGCATTCCAGTACAGAGCTTCAAAACATTTCATCCTTCCATCTCCAAAAGGGACAGAGTCACCCCACTAAAACTGCAAGGCTAATCACAAGCCTGAGTCATGAGGGACTAGATTTTTTTTTTCTTAGTCCCACAGAGGGAACATAAATCTGGGACTCCCATGTCCCAGGGGACATCATTGCAGCTATTTTGGGTGAACAGCACCATTTTGCTCCTTTCCTTATTTTAGACCCAACACACTCTCAGACAGATCCATTTTCACAAAAGCTGCTTCACTGCAACAGCATTTCCAAAGGCATCTTTTATCAGAAGTTCCCAACCAGCTCCAATTGACTATATTTACCTTTTGACCAAGAAACAAGCCACACTGGGCTTTGTTTCACAAGATGTAATTTTAAACCAACTCCAAAAGGTTGTTGTAAAAATCCTTCAGATTTACATGGGTAAAAATGAGATCAAGTTGTGTCGTGTGCTTCTTGGCTTGCTGCAGTACAAGTAACAGTGCAGTTATATCCTCTGCATCCCACACTGAGAAAGCATATGCTCCCAATGCTTTCCTTCAGAGCTTCCCTATCAAGAGCAATACTTCAGGACAGCCTAACCACTATCACATTTGCTTCAAAAGGATTTGTGAATGTACTTAAAAGTAGCAGCAGGGAGTGGAGACACTTGGGAAGGATGTACCAAACCCAATGTTAAGCCAAGCCGCTGCTCGAGCACTTTCCACAGCTGGGAACAGAGAACATGCCAAACAATCGACCTTTGTCTTCCAAAAGGAGGAGTCCAGGCTCCAAAGGTGAATAGGAGACACCTGTTTACTCATGAAGGTATGACAGTAAAAATCAAATCTCCCACAAAGCTTATACTATTTTAATCTGTTTTTCAAAAGAACACGGAAAGATTTGAGTGCTATGACAAAGTGTTGCTTTTCTCCCTGTAGCAAGGCTGGCTGGTTCTGTCTTATTAAGGCAGGATATCTCCTTATTGCCTGTTTTTTGATACAGAGTTTAAGTAATGAAAAAAATACCTTTTTAATAAAAAAATAGGTTCTCAGTGCATCCTTTCAAAGGAAATAATAGTGGATGGCTCTCACTTCTACAGTTAACAAACTATGTGGTTTCTTTTATGAGCTAAATGAAAGGAACATACAAAATAATCATTATGGATTTGTATGAAATTACTGGGTATGGAATGCAGTAAATCCCCAAACAAGCTTTAACTATAGCCTGTAAGGTATAATCATCAGGTAAAACTGCAGACTATCTTTTTGTAAGATGCAGCAGAAACCTAATATTTTATCGGAAACCTTGATTTATGTTTAATAGCTCTGCTACCTACTAAAAAAGATCTTGTATTAGCAAATGGGTACAGATCCAGTCCATTAGCTTAGGACAACTGAAAAACTCAAGGGTTTTGTGAACTAATGCAATAAAATATCATTAAATACTGTAGCATGACAAGACAGACAGAAGGTTTGAGTTGAAAGTCAGGAGAAGTGTTTGAAATGAAGTAAAATGTACAATAGACATGTTTAGGTACATCTGGCTTACATTTGCAGTAGGTCGTCAGAGGACCTTAGTGTCTGTGATGTAAATGAATAACAGAGCCCTCAACAATTTAACTGTCATCAGTATAAATGCTTTAACTGGCACAGTAAAGCAAAGCTCTGGGCCCCTTTCTAAATCTCCATAAGCTCCTGGTCTGAATTATAAACTGGGGCTGCATTACCTGAAGATGAAAGCAGCCAGGTCAATTCACTTAAAACCAGAGAATTACCACTGCAAAGCTGTGATGAGCAGCTAAGGAGCATGTGTGTGTATGTGAGGTTGTGTTTGTAATGCACAGTTTCACAGAGACAAGAGGAATCTCTGGCTGCCCAGTGATTCAAAACCCAGATTCAAAGATTTGGTGGGAAAGAAGGTAACCATTTCATTTTCAGCTACCTCACGTTCCCAAACAGTCAGGCTAAAGATCAGTCACCAGGATTAAATCTCCATTAAGATGAGGTACACTACTGCAAGGAAGAAGAGTTGCTTCTGTATAAGCTGCTCTAAGCTCACTGCTTGCAAACACTTCCCTACCAGACAGCACCATCCCATTGAAGAAGTCTGGCTGCACGAGTTCTGACACTGACTTAGATGGCTTTAATCAAACCCTCTCTCCCCTTTGACACGCTTCCTCCAGCTTTTTTCAGCCTTCAGATCACCAGTTTTGGGGAGCAGGAATTATCACCCCATGTGCTATAGCATACATAGCACAACACCAGCACAGATCCCAAGTCACACTGCACCCTGTAATCAACAGTAGCCAAGTATAACTAACTCCCCTCCACTCACCTCACTTACCTTTGTCATTCATTTCAAAGCCACTGATCCCACACAACTGTCCAAGAGCAAAGATGGTGACAAAACCCAAACAGATTTCCCTTCTTGGAAATTTTTGGGGTTAGCTATACTGAAGAGAGTTTGTGTGGGCAACTAAAGGCAGTTAAGCTTAGAAAGATGTGAAGGCAGATTGATCACGTTTACTGCGATGTGACCAACTTAGCATATTGTCACCATAACCTTCTGGGCTCAAGATGAAATTGTTTCTCTCCCCTCCAACAAACACATAAGATGTTCACTTTTATAATAAATTCCAAACAAATTAATGGATTCCAACATGCATCATCAAATTTATATTTCCTCCTCCACAGAGTCCTACCCCTGTAAGTAATCCTTAAAATTCGTCATGAAGCTTTCAAAACAATTTATGCAAACAAACATCAAGCAGAGCTATTTGTATTGGCAGCACATTTCACTTAACAACCTACAACAAGGAACAGATGGTCTGAGCTCTGGAAACAGCTACAAAGAAAACAGTAGGAGCAAGTCCATCAGAAGCACTTTTTTCCCCCAATTTTGTGAAGATTACAGACTTGTTCTTGTTTATTTCTTTGATTAGGCTGTTATTTTATGTACTCATGAATCCTTTCCTTGCATTTCATGGAACAAATCCACCAGAAGCACATTCCCCAACTGTGTATAGTTACAGAAGCACTGCTTTAAGAACTGAACTATCTGCTCCTCACTGATCCAGCACTCTCTAAAGTGGCAGGGAAGAAAGCAAAACAACATGCAGATGTTGTACAAGGGATTGACAAATTTAAGGCAAACCCTCTTAACGATTCATAGTTCTCTTTATCCCATTGCCCATCCCTTCGTTTTCAGTATTAAAACAAGCAAAGGCAGATGATTCACACAGTCACATCAATTACAGATCACTGAGTACTGTTACTAATCTTGTAAGATGCGATGGTCTCCTGCTTCCCCATTTCTAAGGGGACCTTCCTCTCATGAAGATGGATTACAAGAGGCTTAGCCCAAGCAGGATGCTGTGGCAGAAGGAGAGAGGCAGCAGGATGAGTAATACCTACAGCACAACAAGCAGGGGCTGCACTAGCTAAGAAGCCTTGTTTATCCCCACATCAGGACCAGAATACTCTTCAAGAAACAAGAAGGGCACAACTGCTTGGGAGGCAATCTAACAAGCAAACATCAGTAATAGTTCCTCTGATGAAGCAAAAAATACCCCAATGACATTCTTTAATGGAAATGTGTTTTTCCTGTATCAAAATAAGTAATAGAAAAAGGCTTTTACAAGAAGCAAGCACAAGTAAACAAACCTTTAAAAAGAAAAACCAATAAAAAGAAAAATTATGATCACCAGTAATCATAACTTCTTATTACTACCACCATCATGTCAGGTCTACTAGTATCTGTGCTTTCTTAACAAGGATTCACATGAATTCATCTGCAAACACTCTCACCTAGACCTGGATTTAATTTGGGTAACATTAGGGACAGCGAACATGCTGCATAGGTATCATCCCAGCAGCCAAAAACACCCCCTTGCAGGCAAAGTAGCACCCTAGAGTTACACAGGGATGAATATGGACCATGATGTTAAAAAAACAAATAAACAAGGAATGAAGGACTTCTGACCAGAGAGACAATCATGACATCTTGAAGCAACAACAACAAAGAAAAAAAAAAAATCTTTCTGAAGGGCATTAACCTGGGTGGAGACAGAGGTCACTTTGGAAGGGTTCAGCTTTGAGAACTGAAACCACTTCAGTTTCAGTGGAACAAAATCAAGGACAAAGCACACCAAACTGACAGCTTAATAGGACCTTTGAGTATGACAGCTGAATTAACTTTGTTCCACACAGCACTATAATTTCAGTTCTCATACTCCTATTAGAGGAGCAGTTTTATATCAGGATGACTACAAAGCTGTTTTCACTGGCCACCTTGGTGAGCTGTGACTGCCACTCCTCACATACCATAAATGTCTTCTGCTGGAGCACTTCACAGAGCAAGTGACTAGAACACTACTGAGGAGCAAAACCAAAAACATCAGAACCACTCTCTTCCTTATTGCTTATTTTTTTATGTGCGTGTATATTCTGCCATCATAGATCCAAGCTTTTCTTTTTGGGTGAAATAAAGGTAGATGCTGCAGCAAAAGCCCAGGCAGTCAACACATGTACTTTCAGTGCTGCTTTTCCCATTACTCATCTGACAGTAGGAAGAAAGCAAACTCAAGCAGATGATAGAGCTAAATTAACAGTGCTGTTGAGCAAAAGGTGTTTCAGGGAAAACAGTTGGAGAAGAGTATCTGGATGAGCTCTGCCATGTAGGCATTGTTCTTAGGTTTTACAAGCAAAGAAAAAAGAAAATATAGAAGTTGGTTTTTCAGGATTTGAACTGTCTGACTTGAGTTTAAACCAATGTGAGAGTAGGTACAACCCTTAGTTCACCATCTGACCCTGTAACATGATACCCAACCCAAGCAAACAGTTTGAAGTTCACTTCAGATTTCTGCATTTGGAGGATTACGATGAAACATTTCCTGAGATGTCACGATTTAAACAGTTAATGGCATGTGACAACCAAGTGCTTTTACGTTTTACATCTAAAGTTGCAAACACTTGGCCTCTCCCCCAAGCAGAGAAATATGTAGCAGCCCCAAGAGCTTGACATCTGGGGCCCCATCAGACTCTCCTTTTCCTTTTTCACTGGATGCAACCAGGAGCTTGCTCAGTGCACGTGGAAAAAACCCTTCTTTACAAACAGCTCTTGGCAAGGGGCTGTGGGAGTGCAGTGGGACCATGGAGGAGGCAGAGAGACTCTGACTGCCCACAGCACAGTTACATATCAAGCCTGGGTCACCCTGACCTCACAAAATAAGCTGATTAATTCCTTTTCCCCACTCATTTTTTTCGTACTGTGCACGTGGAATGACACGAAAAACACCCACCAAATCACAAGACAAGGCAGGGTTTCAAAGGCTCAAGCAAAAGTAGATGCCCAGACCTTCTGGTGATCTCCCCCAGGTGCGTCTTCAGGCTTTTTGAGTCAACCAAATAAAGTGGCACCATTGGGCAAAAAGCTGCCATTTCACACAGTACCTGCCCAGGTTTCCCCAGCACCTCCACAGGCCGGAGGTCAGCAAGGCCACTGTGTTTTATGGAGGACAGGCCTTTATGGATCAGAGTCCTGCAGAGAGAATGCTGCAAGTTCTGGAGGAGTTGAAAAGCATGTGTATGTATCATGTATAGACACCAAAAAAACCCCCAAACTTCATTGACAACCAGTGAAGTTTTTGGTTCAGTGTAATCTCTATTTTAGTTAGAAAGAAGTACACTGGTACGTTTTCAAAGTCCACAATATAGTTTCTGAATTACTCTGACCCAAAGTATCACCCTTAATTACTCCACGATATTAAGCAAGAGGCATCACAACACATACAGATCACCAGGACCCAGCTGCTGAGCACCAGCACTAACCCATGCCCTGACAGTGCTTCTGGGTTTTGCTGAGAATAACAGAGCCAGAACTATCCTCAAGCAGAGTTGAAAAATCAGGATGCTTGCTATTAAGCTTCAAGTTTCCTTCTACTGGAGAAACGCTGTTTCAGCTGAATTTAGTAGAATTACAGGAGCTGATTAGGTTAACCACTGACTGTGTTTCCTGGAGGGCATTTGAGACTATGCTCTGACCTAAATTATTTAATCTTGATCCAGATTTGAACCATTTAATTTTAAGCTCCACACATCTCTGAGAAACAAAAAAAATGTAATACAAACTTCAGAGCAGCTTTCGAACTTCAGAGGTAGCAAGGGATAGGCCACAAACACAACTGCTCCCGGCCATTCAGGGCAGCAAGAAATAAAGCCTTGCTGCTCCTGCTCTGAGTGGAAAACTTTGTCAGAGTAGGTTGTACAGGGAGGGGACGGGGGCCGATGGCAGCTGGGCACAAGCTGCCTGTTTGGCAGCGTATTCCAGTGCCAGCCAACCCTTGAGCTTCAGGACCCAAGCAAGGTTTCTAGCCAGAGAAGAGGGGTGAAGGAGCCCAGGCAGGCTCAGGAATCTCCCTCAGCATGTGAACCCCTGAACTCACAATCTGTCTCCTCCCCGCCCAGCAGAGGGACCAGACTGAGGGTCCCTGCCCTGTCCCAAGTTATTCAGACCAGTTGAATTTGAACAATCGACTCTCCAGATTGAACCATAAAACCCAGCCTGGCACCAAGACATTTCCTAATAAAAGCATCATTAAAGTAATTCCAGTTACTTTGGTTTGGGATGTTATTCATCAGACTAAAGGAAACCAGCCACGCTGTGTCAATAATAATGAACTTATTAGCCTAGAAAGGATAAAATATTGATCAACTTGCTCACACCTTCCCACAGCTTGCTCAGTAGTAGCATCAGATGAAAATACTTCAACCTTTGCATGAAAGGGATTTTTAAATAGCACACAAAGTGTGCAAGAGTATTCCTAAACTGCCCAATGCAGCAGCATGCTAAACTATCTCCTGTATCTCATAAGGTGTTCAGCAAGGTACTAGAAGCTGCACAGCTGTGCTAGCAGGACACATACAGCTAATCAGCCCAGGGGGGAAGCAACATTTAGTAATTCAGGCCAAATGGCCTTACACCTTATCTGGAAACCCAGGGATGTATTCACAGAGGGTTCAGATGTTTTTCAACTGCTCATTGTATCTTAAAAAAAAAAAATGGAACTGCTTAATTTATCTCAGGACTAAGTTCAGCATAGGAGGGTTTCATCCAGACATTTTACTACCAACAGCACACGAGAGAAGTCCAGTTAAAGTGTAACAGTGAGGGCAGTATAAGCTTAGCAGCAATGAGGAAAAAAAGACTGAATGAGATGCTACAGCACGTCCCCAACGAGCTTCAGACGTGTCTTCTCCTCCACTCCCAGACACAGGGGTAACATTCATGACCCCTGGCTGCAGTCACTGAGTGGTGAAAAGGTTCACCTGGGCAGCACCATCCCATCCCAGCTTCCCCTTCCTGACGGGATGCCAAAGTATCTCGGAACCGACAACCTGTGCACAGGCCCCCTCCACTCCAGTGCCATTACAGGCTGTTTTTAATTACACCCAGGGCAACACAGCATAAATCCCAAATACACTGAACCTATTTCAGTAAGGGACAGTAATTTTCAGTCTTCCCTCCACAGCCTATAACCTCAGCTGTGCAATTCTGAAAAAGCCATGTCCTGCTGAAGCAGCCAAGCCCTCTCCCACACACTCCTGACCCACAGATATGCTTAATATGTTAATTTTTGTTTTGGTTTCAGAACAAAACCTGCCTTTTAAATAAAATTTTAACAGATTCTAAACCAGAAACACTGCACTCCCCTGAGGCATTAAAAAATGCAAACTGAAGACTTCCCATGTGTCGGGGTTATTACTTATTTCCTTCTAAAAACAGAAGAAGTGTTGCAACAGTTGTAATGCTCCAGCTCACTAGGCCAAGAAGATGTTTTCTTTCTGCACACTCATTAACCATAGTGTGGAACTCAATAACTGTTCTAATTTCCTACCTTAAATGTTTTTCTTCCCCCCAGTTTTCATTTTATGCTTTACATTTACATAGGTCTACACTCCAGCACTTACCTTGAGAGTCTAGTTGCTGTCAAACACAATAAAAGGAAAGGAAAAGTGTCTGGAATCACAGAAACTTTAGTGTTGAAAATTTTAATTTAATTTCTAGAAATGAATTTAAGCACTCAAAGCTTTCTTTGTCAGCCACAGATGAGAAATTGATAGGCTTTGAAGGCAAGTAAATGTTTTTTTTAGCCAAATCTCTCAAGTAAATATTTATGTTAGATATAATAATGCATGTTATTTCACACCACAAATTAAATACCAGCTAGTTATTAAATCTGGTGCAATGCTATGAAACTCCTGGGCACTGCTGCCCACAGTTGGTGCACTGTATGAAGCCCAGCTGAACTCCAGGACAGTTCCTGAGCCTCAGCTCCAAACCCAGAGCATCAGTCAAGCTGCTGCCATGGCCTCAGGAGTCCTCAGTTGAGCCCAGATCAAGGACAGACTTGCTCTGTGACACAGGGAGGAATCACCATGCCTGGCTTCTGCTGCTTTTGTAAAGCGCTCTTGCCTTCAGGGCCAAAACACTGCTTTGCCTCCAGTTTGCAGACACAGAGCCTGGGAAGAGAGAAGAGGGCCCAGCCTGGGAAACGGAGGGGACAAACACTCCATGCTCTGGGTAGCCCAGCAGCTTCCCCAGCTCAAAGGCACTGGATTACATGTGCCCCTCCACGGGTGACACCATCTGTGTTAATTCCTAATAATACACCAACACTTACATGCTTGATGCAGGGCAGAGACAAATATTGCACTGTATATAACCATCCCAAATCCAGACAAAGCAGCACAAGCTTCCAAAAGTAAGTGGTCTGCTCAGAGGGGGCTCTAGCAGAGGGGGGCCCCCTCCCACTGCAGCCCCACTGCAGGGCCAGACAGGCTGGAGCTGTTCTGCCTGACTCTGCTGTGGCACAGGCACAGCACTCACTCCACCAGCACCCTGACACCCTGCAGGAGGGGATAGGGCAGAAGCAGACGTAAAGGTTACCTTTTTTTCCTCCAAGTATCTTATTTGGCTAATTTCACAATCACAAGAAGGCTTCAAGGCATGCCAAAGAGGAGGATAATGACACTTCGTGGGTGAAAAGACTTTTCATTTCTCCTTTTCCTCTAATAACCACTGATGATCAACCATTATCCTACCATGTTGCCCTGCCTTGTTGTGTCTTAATGCACGTATTTACCAAGATTACTTATGAGAATAGCACAGGGGATGTCCAATAAGGCAAGATCATTAATTTTGAAAGTACCGCTTTATCTCTTATTACTGAAAAATTTTTGCCTGCTGCCTTGGCAGAGCACAAGGGCTGTAAACCAGCAGGGCTGGACAGCAGGATTCCTTTACTCCACTTGGAGCTGCTTCACTGCATGTAGTTACAATACTCTGTTTATGGCATGTTGTAAAGGCTGTTTTGGACAGGGCACTTGTAAGTCGTTCCGAAATGGAAGAAAAGAACAGGAAAGCTTGGCTGCAAGAGCCAAAGTGGGAGAGCGAAGGGATAAAGGAAACACACTTGGCATCATCCACGGCCCTAGCACAAAGCAAATACCCAGGCTGGTGAACGGAGCTGGGGTACATTTCCTAACTGTGTGGGGGGAGCCCAGATGGCCAGAGAGCCTGGAAACACACAGAAGTTGTCGGCAATCAGCCAGCACAGAGCAACACTTTGGCCCAGGCTTGTAGCTGCCCACGAGCAACCCCGCTGAACTCAAAGGTAACACCACGAGCTCAAAATCAGGACAGCAGATTTCAAACTCAACTCAGTAAGACAGAATGACCAAAACCATCTGTCCCTTCCAAACTGGGGACCAAGCAGCAGCCCTGCTGCAGTTCCTGCTGGAAAGGAGCATGAAATCCCACCGGCAAGAAACACTGCAGTGTACGGTCAACCGGACAAGTTACTTAAGCAAGAAGTGCTCACACAGTCTCCTCTCACTCCTGAAGTGCCATCAGTTTTGGAGAACTTACTAGCAAGATGATACAATTCCAAAAGCACATTAGCTTTTGGAATTAGCAGATCACAGACAAAAAAAAAAAAAAACAAGGTACATTCTTACTACTGTCAGACCATCATAATATTTTTCTCTGTTCATCAAGATAATAAAATGAAGTAAAGCTTCTCAATTACAAACTTAAGCCAGAATTCTAGCACAAAGGGGCTTAGGAATAGTGGTGCATTTCACTAACTATCTACCAGTGAAGAATACAAGCACACATTTTCAAAAGAAAGGCACATCCATAGTATGCTAAATACAATAAGTATTAATTAAATGATTATTAACAATCAAAATCTAATTTCTGTCACTTTCTGATATCTTAACTAAAGGCATATTTGCAATACTATTATAACGAGTTACAGTTTGAGCAATAGAGCTGCTTGCAATAATTCAGAAACATGTACACTTTCATATGAATATATCATGCCTAACTAATGAGATTGCTCATTTCATAACTTCAGTTCCATTTTTATTATTTCATAAAACTGGAAGTCCTTATCCATTTTATGAAAAACACCTTTGTGAAATTCATTAAATAAGCATAAAAAATTCATTAAACAAGTGAATTGCATTCATGGCTGCTTTGATGCAAATGCCCTTTAAGCAATGTAAAACTCCATATTGATTTAACCTTTCATGTTCTGATATTTCCATGTGGAGATATATATATAAAAATCTTTATTCAAGGAATGAAATTAAGTGCTGATCCCTTCATCTCCAGCCAGGGTGAGGTAGATTGGTCAATTTAAATAGTCAGTACTGATCAGCAAACAGTTGAGTTCGTATTAAAACAGAGCACTAGTATTTCTGTATGCCTTTGCTGGCAAATAAATACACATATAATATATTGAGCCAAATCAACATGATGCCTGAAGTTTTCCCTGTAGCAAGAAGTCAACACAATATTGGATAAGTCCTGCAGGACTAGTTATAACACAGTCATGCTGGTCAAGCAAGAGGAGAGGAGCTTCTCCTGAGTACCTGGTGAGGTTTAGCTGCTTGTTTTCATTGCCACTAAAAGCTCCTGCAAACAGAGCAGCCAAGGAGCCAGGGTCTGTCTGAACCTGACCTGATGCATGAGGTGGAACTGCCAAACTGGAGGGTCAGCTCAGTGTTACTGGAGTTCCTGTGCATCCCTTTGGTGGTTGCAATAGCTGCTTGTTTCACCAACTTTAAACACCACTGAAACCACAATCCTCTCCCAGTACTTGTGGCAGCATGAAAGAAATCACTAATGCCTAGTCCAACAGTCATTCTCTTCTATGTTTCCAATGCACTGTATGAGAGAGGAGGTAATGTTGGAAAGGTGCACCTGCAACAAATATATCCACCTGTTGCTCAAGATGTGCACCTGATCAGACCTGGAATTGTCATGGAATACTGTTACTCCTCCTATCAAAAAAACACCTGTTAACGAGAAGCAACAGTTTCCTCCAGGCTCATAATGGT
Organism: Oxyruncus cristatus; assembly: GCA_013399855.1. NCBI lineage: Eukaryota > Metazoa > Chordata > Aves > Passeriformes > Cotingidae > Oxyruncus > Oxyruncus cristatus. The sequence continues at coordinate 314,466 of VXAY01002475.1, forward strand.
CTAACTGCAGCAAGCTAAGAGACATCCAGTGCATTCCAGAATAACCATGCCCAAAGCTGGGGGTCATGCAGATGTCAGCAGTATAAGGCACCTACATCTTGCCCCACCCCAAAAACCATTCTTGAAGGGGAGGGCGTCATCCCAGCCTTACATCTTCCCAAGGTCCATGTTTCAATTGTGCCATTCCTGAAGCACCTCTTCGACAGCCCTTCCATGCCTCATTTTCCGTCCCAGGTGCCTCTCCTGCATACTTCCTTCTCCCGCAGCTCATTTGTCTCCAGCAAACTGAGCCAGAAACAACCTCGTTTCCATTTCTAACCATTTGAATTATAAACAATAATTTTTACACACCAAAACAGGTCTTTAATTCTCATGTTTCCCTCCAAAGTACACCCAGACATCCTTATTCTCAGTAAGACAAGCCAAACAAAACAAATCAAGTCTCTAGGCGAAGCTTTCCAAGAGTTAAAAATAAGCCCCAGCATATCAAAATAAACTTCAAAAAGAGAAAATTTTTTAAAAATTGGAAAACGTATTTAAAGTATCATCATTTTTAAAACTCTCCACAATTTTTAACCAATGTCCCAGAAGATGCTGCTTCAAAAAAAAGTCATAACACTTCCCTTTTTCCCAAAGAAAAAGGAATCACATTGAAAATAAACTTATTATAAAGGAGTTTCAGCCTTAAATCCCAGAAAAAGAGCTGCTCCCAGTTCTGCCACCAAAACAGTGAACAAAAAAAAAAAAAAAAAGATGATGAAAACATCATCACTTCCCATTTTTATGCCTCCCAACCCCCTGACACTCACTGCTCCTCAGCTGGCTTCCCCCACCCCAAAGGGCATCTGTGATTGAACAAGCCCAAAATAGCACTTGAAGCCATTTAACTTAATCATTATTAGGTTTTTTTGTTCAGACCTCCCTTGACACCACTGGCCAACAATAGGGCCCCCAGGTACCCTGCAGATCCTCAAGCATCGACAGTCTTGGGAGGGCACATTTCCACCTACAGCAAGATTTAAAACTGGCTTTGTAATAATTTAAAAAAAAAAAAAGGAAGAAAAAAAAAGGGGGGATAAAAACCTTGGGAGCTTTTTTTCACAATTACTAATTTAACAGACAAACTATGTTTTATTGATAGCTCCAATAGTAAATTTGCCTTCCGTACACACTGCCACTGATGCCTAAAATAAGATGTGCAAGAAGAGATAATCTTGTGCCTAAGGCTTGTTTTGGATAATGCAGAACAATTCAACCAAGAGCTCTTCAGTAGAGCCCTGCTCTGCAAGGGCTGCCCCATGCCTTTCTGCTACAGAAAAGGAGCTCAGCATTTCAGTGCACATGCTGCCATCAGCCTCCCCGCTCAGGTGGGCACAAACTCACACGAGCGTCAGTCCTGCAGGTTTAGTCGGAAATTAGATTTTAATTTAAGAAAATAATCGGTCTGACAGCACCATGACTCTCAAGATTTGACTGCCTGCATGCTACTGGAAATAGAGGTATAGACTACAGAGAGCCTGCACCACAAGCAGCCCATTCATCTGGAGCAGTATTACTTGGCAGGGATATAAAATTATTCTGTATATTTTAGGAAAAAAATATTATCCTTGAAATTATGCAGGTGAATGAGCAGATCTGGGGTGCCTTGAGGTCAGCAGGACAATTCCAGCTGAAAGTCTGACCCAGGAGCTTCCAAGACCTCTGACTTGTGCAGTCACCGTGCTGAAACATCACACCTTGGTGAAACAGGGATGTTGCCACAGACACCAGCAACTTTCTCTCATCACACACACAACTGCAACCTAAGTGCACAGTCCCAGCTCAGCTGTCCATGGGGAAGTTATTGCAGCTGCAAACAAGTAGGGTGCTATTAATCTGCTTTCTGCAGCCTTTCCCTTGCATTTAAATCAGTTTCACTTGAGAAAAAAAATAAATCCATTTGTTTTAGCTAGGCTAACTAGTCAGTGATGTGTTTGGCTGGAAACCTGTTATGTTTTGCTGCTTTATCATGTTGCTATTTCCATGTTCAAAAGCTAGTTAAATTATTTACGCTACACTTCATATATTGTGTACAACACTTGCCTTGACACGAACGGCAGCAACTGCAAAGCCAGTTTCCTTGAGCCGGTGCTGCAGAATAACAGAGTGCTCTGCTTTGCAGGGAATGACCCATTCAAAGCCTCAGCCCTCATGCCTCCAAAAAAAAAAAAAAAACACAAAAAAAACCCACGCCACACAGACATGAATTGGCTTCAAAGTCTCAAATAGCAATGTTAATTTAATTCTGGAAAATATTACAAAACACAGAGTACAAAAGGAATAAGCTGAGCATTAGCTCAGTGCAAGAGCCAAGCTGCATCTAAAATTCACTGTGAATGATGAATTGCTTTCAGTCAATAACACCCAACTTTACTTTAAAATGTATATTATAGAACACGTACTTCAAGAGGCTCTGTGAATATTTTATTAAACCATCCTCATCATTTACACTGTGTGATATACATCTCATTGCAGTTGCACTCCCTTTTAAGGTACAGTTTGATTTCCTCCCTGTCATTTTATTTATTTAATCACAACTCAGTTGAATTACCATTTCTTTGCTCATCAACAGCCAAATTGGGCATAGAGTTGAAAAGCCTTGAGAACTCTAGAAGTACTTCTGTGGCCAGAAAAACCTCCTCAGGTATCTCAGAAGCCTGAAATCACACTCTAGTGACAATCCCTCACCAAGAGAGCACACAGACCTCCAATCTTGCTGTTCTGCAATGTCACCCAGCAGCATTTAAAGAAAACACACCATTTCCTTAAATGTGAGCGAGCAGGATGGGTTTCCTACAGCTCTGCTGATGCAAAAGCTAACACCCTCTTTTCCTGAGACCCACTAGAGCAAGCCTTTAGCACAGAGCAAGCCTTTACTGATGCTTTTCCCCCTTGTGAAAAACCAACAGCCACCGCCGCAAACTGGAGTATGGTTTTTCAGTGCCACCTCACCTTCCACTACATTCCAACTGGCTCTGGCATTTACCCACTAAAGCAAGGGCTGTGCACAGTGACACATAATGGCAATAAACACCACACACACACTCCTAGATTATTCCAAGCAGTGGTTATCTCTAGCAGATCCTATGTTGCCTCCCTAGGATACCACTGGAAAACAGCACAGTGCTGTACAGACATGCACTGCAACACAGCTTGTGCCTAAGGAATTCACAGTTTTATTTCCCTTCTATGTATTTTGGTATATTGAATGCAATAACTTGTACATACAGCAGACCTGGGGTCACAGGCTGGGGAAGGAGATTATAAACACAATCTTTTGCTATAAAATATTACTACACTTTCCATACTGATCAGTTAGCCCAGGAGCTGCTAAATGCCTTACTGTATATTATTATTAAAATTCAGTTAAGAGGCATTTTACTGAATCAGGTCAGGGCCTGAGTGTTCCCTCCAGTTCAAGCCTTGATATTGCACAGATCTAGTGAATTGAGTCATAGATATCAAGAAACATTACAAGTCAAATCAATATTTTATAGCCTTCTCACAGACCGTAGCCTGAAACTCTATCAGCATGGTGTTCTGAACAGAAGGATTTGCAGGAGCTAAAATAATTTACACTAATAAGGCACTGACCCATGCAGTCCTTAATGATCATTTAGCTTTGGCAACACTTCTGACTGCCATTGAGTTGCTTGGGAGTTGTGGGGGTTTTTCCGGCAGAAAACTCCTACATCAGATTAAGGACATAAGCAGTAACCTAACCACAGGGCTCAGCTTTGTTCCATGTAAATTCATTCCCATTATATAAACGGCTAAATTAAGAAATGAGGTATTTAAAACGAAGAGGTTAAAACAGAGGCACAAATAAACAAACATCATAGAAATTCTTAATTCCATTTCTTGCCTTGTTTGCTTATTGAAGTGCCATATGTTGCTGCAAGTGCTATGAAGATATCCTAAGATCGTAATTATAAGGTTTGTTGAATTATAGAGTAAAGAAGCCACTTATTTACATTTAAATATGAACAGTGGTAATTGAAATGTCACATGCTTCTCTGTTCTTGACTCCAGAAAAATATTTATCTACCAACAGCTTGATGTACTTTCAACAATGGCCTGGATTCATGAAAGGGACTGTTACTCATATCACTCTCTGCTTTTATTTATTTCTGCCTTCTGATTTACAGACTCAACCAGGGGCTCCTGAAGTGCTCAGGCACTGATGTAGCAATGAAGACACTGCAATGCAAACAGGATTGTTACTAAGTTGGTGTTCAATAATTCTTCGAGCTGTCGATATTGGAAGCCCTGCGATAGTTTTAGAAAATCAATTTTAAATTGACCTCATTGAGCTGATGCAAAAAACCAACTGTGGATGCATTTAAACCGATTAGCTCTTATTAAAGTCTAATAGCAGCAAACTCAAGTCAAGCCAATGTTGAGTACACACAGAGAGTGTTACAAGAATACAAAATGAGAATTGCACTAGATGAACCAGAATCTTTCAGGGGAAAAGGCATCCAGTGAATCCTCAGCAAAGGCACTGCAGCCCCGGACAAATTCTGCCATGCCGAACCCACCTATAAATGAGACCTGAAGCTTGACCCTCCTTACAACACCACCAGTGTCAGCAGAAAGCCTCCAATAGGTTCAATTCCACTAAGCAAGCTGAAAAGAGGAGCAAAAGCACAAAGTAGCTGGCCCCAAACAGCAGGTTGCTCAGACCCACACAGCAATAAGCAGTAAGCCCCAGGGAGGCAGAAAGTGCCCTTTTGGCACATTCGCTTCTTAAAGATTGACCATCACCAGTCCTGGGAAAGGCTCTCTAGAAAAAAAACCCAAACCAGCAAAACTTGAGCCTGGGCCTTCTCAAAGGAAGTTGAATGTTTCATTGCAGAGAGCTGGAAACCCTCTTCCCCCTGAGGCATGCCCCAAATTGTGTCTCTGGCTGTCACAGAGGGCAGAGAGAAGCTTGCAGGACTAAGAGTGGCATCAAAGAAAGAGAGCTCCCAGGTTTTGTCTAACCTCAAAAAAAAAAAAAAGGTGTTTTGCCTAACCTCAAAATATACAGAGATTTTGCAAGTGATTTTTGCTGTCAAGCCTTTTTCTTTTTTTTATTAGATATTAACAATTCTCATCATGCAAGGAATGAAGTTTGGGCTTTTCTTTTATTGGTCTTCCTCCAAAAGGGCTCTCTCACTGCACTGCCTGAGAACCCAGGGGATTTTACCAGCTAGGTTTAATAGCCACTTGTGAGTTAATGGTAAAGCTCTCAATTAACAGAAGCAGTTTTAGGCTAATGCTAAACCAGTGAATCCCAGTCACCTCCTCTGCTTCTCTCTACCTTGTTTTCCGGTTTAATAATTAAATGTACCAAGGCCTTTACTGAAGACTATAGAAACAAACTTATAGGCTGACTGGAGTTTAGTGAGAACAGGTAACATTTGCAGGGAAGCACTCGGGAGAGGAGGAAAATAAATATTTGGGGGCAGTCACAACCTGTATCAAAACACAAACAGAAATCTTCAAAGTCATCACATCAAAGCCCAGCAGAGATGGGTCTCTGCTGGATTGTGTCACTCGGTTTGTGGCAGAGCACACACACCACAGTGGCAGGAACGGCCAATACCCAAGAGTGAGAACGGCATCTCCAAAGCAATGGGTCAGTAAACAGCATAATGAAATGTGACAGTAACTTCATTTGTAAAATACACACTAAAGCTATCAGGGCAGAAGTGCTAATAGCAAGGGCAACATTTGCATAATTACACGGACTTAAAGGCTCTGGTCTTAAATTGACCTAACAAGGTCTCTCGCTGACGCAAACCACAGTGGGCTGTGCTGTTACAGGACAGCACCGATGCCCTGGGCCTCGGCTGCTCCCCACGCCAGGACACAGAGCCAAGAGATTTCCACTGCTGGGGCTCCAGGAACACACCAGTGTCACACACAGTGTTAGTGACCAGGTGTGGCTTATGAAGGACACCGGGTTTTAAACTGCCTGCATTTCTTTCATGTCAAATATCTGCCAGGTCATCGCTACCCCTCGTTCTCTGTGCTCCAACAAAACAGCTGCACTTCATCACTGCACCACACAGACTAAGCTAGAAGAACAAATATGGGGCAAATTAATAGCACAAAAGGAGTACAAGTGCAGACTACACTGATGCTATCTTAAAAAAAAAAAAACAAAACCATCATCCTTGGGCACAGCAAGAACATTCTTCCCACATGAGTTTGAACCATTCTCTGTGGAATTCATTTGTTGTCTCTAAACAACATAGTTTTTTACTAGTCTTTTTTAGCCATTCATAAAGGAATTAATTTTATATTTATTAAAACAATACTGTTTTGTTCACATTGCAGGGGGGGGTTCACCCATTTAACTTTGCTTGCTGCTGCCCAGAGCTTATCTGGCACACATGACCAAACCAAAGGCACAGAGACGACAAAAGCTAGCCACTGCAGTCATGGTGCAACCCAGCTCCAAACTGGATCCTGGGAGAGCAACACACACAACCCCGCACGCAAATTTTCAGCAAACAGGAGCCACCTGGCCAGGGTAGGGGCAGATTGAATGAGGTTGTTTCCCACCTGTGCCCACAGCTGCAATGCCCAGGACCCCTTGCAGGTCACTGCCTGCTTATCCCTGCCCAGCACAGCACACAGGGGAGGCAATCAGTTATTTCTGCAGTGAAACCCCGGTGGAAGGAGGTTGAGTAAGTATTTAGGCTCAACAGAAGAGTACAGGTAAAACAATCTATGGGGCAACATTTTAACTGAGTATTTTTGCACAATAAAGAGACACATAAAGCAATGAGAAGCACAAGCAAGACAGGCAAGGACCTCACAGCAAGGCTATTCCAACACTGCTGACTGCCCACTACGGCACATTTGCTCAGGCTTTTGCTAGTTCTGCATAATCAAAGAGGCACTGGGAGCTGATGCATGAGGAACAAACTGAGCAGAGGAGCAAGCCTTTGTCCATCTTTTAGGCCTCAGCCTTTGGGACCCCGCACTGTGACATGCAATTGAAGCTTTGGAGAAGCAGCACTTTCCAATGTCCACCCACTGCCCCCAGCAGGGTGCCCAGGCAGACCCACCACTGCAACAGGAGTTGGTACAACCAACTCACCTTACACTCTCAGCAGCAGCCAGTGAAATGCATACAAATACCTCCTCCACCACTACCACCAGTACAGATCTCTGGTGCTAAACCCGCACACCCAAAGACAAGAAGACAAAAAAAAAAAAAAAGCCCTCCTCAGTAGATAGTTAAACATCAGACAACATCATCTTCATATTAAACTCTTCCTTGAAAATAATAAGCCTTGCAGACTCCCATTCCATCTTTGTTACATTTTAGTATTCCTTGCTTCATTGCCCATTTACAAATCATGAAGAATTCATAGATGAATAATGGACTGAGAATAATATCTGTACATGTATATATATATATAAAAACATAAAACTCAGCACAAGCCAGGAAGAGGACAAGCTCTTCCTAGGCACAGTAAATTAAAGACTAAAGTAATAAAAATAAAATTAAAAAATCAAACCAATGTTGTTAAGTGTCTAAAATCCTTTCCAGTGGCTCTGATGAGCAGTCATTACTTTGTTCCACAGTAAAGCATATCATTTCATTGCCCATAGAGCTTCCCCAGGACATATAAATGAATTATTTTCTGGAGGTTTCCCCATTGTCTCTAGAGAATTTACAACACATTAAATTTAGCTCCTGTGTCTCCTCCAAGATGATACTCTACTCCAGCTACATGTTGCTCTGTACCTTGACCAAGGATGGAGGTACCTCCAGCCTCTGATACTCAGCTGTTCTCCAGCCTCAGAAAAATACCTTCCATCTTTGCAGCCCCCCTACCCACTTCTCGTCCCCACTGCCCAGGAAGACCCCGGGCAAGTGCTGCCTGTCCCAGGGCACTCCCCAGACCCAACGCAAGTGGAAGACACAAGAAAAGGGGATACACCACCACATTCCTCACCCACCTTGGGCAGTCCTTCCGGCAGCCACACACCTCGTGCTCCTTCTTCCAGCCACTCTTCATCCTAAAACACAGCCCAGCTCCTACCACCACCCAGAACCACACCCTCCTGCTGCTCCAGGTGCAACAAATGCACTTAACTAAGACCTCAGAGGAGCACTTCTTTCTTGTCCTAAAATAAGAGCTGCAAATACTCTCAGCAGTGGGCAATCTCCAATCAAACTGTGGGGGAGCAGGGCTGGCACTCAGACCCACCTGTGGCTGCAATCACCCACATCACCATTGCATTTTGACATCATTTATGAAATCCACATAATTTAGAATATGTGATGAATCCTCCAAAGAATATGACTGAGGTTTTTACTCAACCCCGCTTGGGAGACCAGTTTCTGACCCTCCTCCTTCAATCTTTTTTTTTTTATTTCTTTAACAGGATATTTAAAGTGACAATCTCTACCTGAGAGATGTGCACAACCAAGGAACCCAAATTCCATTTTCAAAGTAGGCCCTTGGCATACAAACTGAATGGACTTCCAGCAAATCTCATGCCCTTAAATCACCCATGGAATGAAGTCACCTCCACAACAGGCCTGGTGAAAATGTTATCTACAGTTTGTTTTTAACTTAAAAAAAAAAAAAAAAAGTTTGTTAACTTTTACTAAAGAAGTTCATTGATGATTATTACTTCCTAGTAAAAATAATGGTGCCTTCTCATTGTGAAAGTCTATCAATGAAAACATATACCCTTTTATGAGTTAAACTGTTTGGAATAACTTTTAAACAATTACTCAACTCCTCTGAAATTTCTTTCATGGGATTGAAGGTTTTTCCTGTATCAAATTATCTGGATTTCTCATGGATTATGCATTTCTCAAAAAGTCACTCTTTACAGATTAAAGAGAGAAAGGGAAGTTAGAAAGGACACAATAGAAAAAAGATCAGTAAAGAAAAATATTTTAAATATTAATGACCAAAGGGGAAATGGAAACACATTAAAGGCAAATGTGAGAGCTTTTAAATATGTTATTAAAATTGATTTATAAATGAGACTCTTCTTTAACCACGTGCTTTAGCCTTCACTACTTATTTCCTTCTGCTGTCTCTCCAAGCATTGGTGTCACCACCCAAAGCATTAAGGAAAGATATCTAGAAAATATTTAGGCTGCCAACAACTATGGGCTGTTTAAACCGGGAAACATCATTATATTAAGAATCTCAGAGAATGAGATGAGAAGTCACCTATTTTCAAGTGCTGCAAAACCCCAGGCACTTGCAGGACATGTGTTCCAGGTGAGGCTGGAGCTGCTCTGCTCATCCCACCGCCCAGAGCCACCCCACAGGCCCTCGTGG
>VXAY01002475.1:333740-356784 GCA_013399855.1 Oxyruncus cristatus
CCGCGGGGACGGGCGGGACCGCGGGCCAGGCTGGGGCGCAGGGCACGGCGTGAGCCCGCCCGCGCAGTGACACCCCCGGCGCTCGGCCGTGCCCAGGTGTCAGGTGCGGACGCCGAGGCTTCCCTGCTCGAGGCGAGCGGGCAGGAGAGGGCGGCGGGGCCGGGCCGGGCCGGGCCGGGCCGGGCCCTCCGCGAGCCGCTTGTGTCTGTGCAGGCTTCGGGCGCGGCGCCAAGGGTGGCTCGGGAGGCGCCGAGCTGGGTGGGACCTGCCTGGACAGGCTGCGGACGGCGTTCCGGCCGGTGCTGCGGAGGTGAGGTAGGTGATGGGACGGCAGCCGTGGCCCCATCTGGCAGGAAGCCCAAGCTCGCCGGCTCGGCCCCGGGACACACCGGAGCGGCCGGTGCCACCGCCTTGCCCCGCTCCCGGAGCTCCCGTCCGGCCGGGGCAGCAACACCCGCACCCGGACGCGGCCATTTAATCACCAGCTTATCACCGCTTCTCCGTCCCGCAGGGCCCCCCGCCCCTTCCAGGACGCTGGCGACGGGGCTCCGGCTGCAGCGAGGCTCTCGGCTTGAAGCAACGAAAGACGCCTCTCCCCGGGCCGGCGGTGGCTTCGCCGCTCCGCCTGCCCTGTCCTCGCCAGGGAAGGGCCGACTCGGCACAACGTGCTGCGCACATGGGGCCGAGGGGCACGGCGGGCGGGGCGGCGGGCGGAGCGGCCGCAGGACCGGCGCCTGCCCGCCGCACGCTTGCCATGTGTTAACACCCCGCTAACGTCTTTGCAAAAAGAAACAAAATCCAAACCCTAACCTTCCCTCCCCGCCACGTCGTGGTTTGTTTCTCCTCTTTCTCCCAAACCTGCGCGCTGCGCTCAGTGCCCGGCCCCGCCAAGGCGCGTCAGTTCGCGGTCGCTCCGCGCCGTCCCCGGGCGGAGGAGGAGGAGGAGAAGCGGCGCAGGTTACGCCGGACTGTTTCTTTCCCGTCTCTGTATATAGATACCGCTAAAAAGTATTTTTCGGAGCCTCTAATTAACACGGATGAGCTGAACGCCGCGAAGCCGTCAGTGACCCCGGAGCTCTCCAGCCAGGAGCCGGCACAGCCCGGGCGGAGCGGCCACGGGCACCCGCCGCCCGCCCTGGGGCACGGCCGGGGCACCCCCGGGCAGCGGGTGGCGACCAGGCGGCGAAGTAGGACGTTGTTAGTGGGTCACCGCCGTCAGTCAGTCAAAAGAGCAGTGCTGCACTTTACAGGACAGACGAGAAAGGGAAACCGTATCTCTGCATTATTTCTGTTTAATTAAAAGTGTCATCAAACACTTTGTGTTCAGACTAATAAACCAAGCAGGGATGAGGAAAGAATGTTTCTTTGTTCCTGTCTCTGGAAGCAGTGGCAATAATTTAAATTAATAACTGTGGTAATTAAGAGGTCATCTATAGATCAACCCGATACCTGCTATTTCCAAGTTCACCGGGGTCAGCATTTACATTAAGTCATTTGTGGTCAATAGAGTCCAATGAATTCTGCCTTAATAAATCAGGGAAATCAATCTCGAATATCGAGTAGACTTCTATATGTTTACCAAAGGCTACTCAAGACAAGTGGGGCTGCAGAGCTGGGCGTCCTCTGGGCTTGCGGCCGGAGAAGCAGTTCGTAGGGGGAGGGAGGAGCTGTAGGTCAACGCAGGGGAGAGGTGGCGGGGCTGTCCCCGGCTTCGGCCCCGGGAACAGCCCCTGTCCCCCGCGGGAGCGGAGCAAACCCAGCTGCGGGGGCACCTGTCAAAGAAGGCAAACTGCCGGGTTTTGGAGGGGCCGGGAGCGGGTCTGGGCCTGCCGGGAGCCCAGCCGGAGATTCTTGGCGACGGGACTTTCCCGTACACCGGAGCAGCCCTGGGCAAGCAGCGGCGCAGCAGCCGCAGTCTGTTGGCAGTGACCCGCAGCTTAGAGAAGGGGAAATTAAGCTGCGAGAAGATAAACATTATTTCAAGTCGGCTTTGAAGGATTAGAGCTTGTAATAAAGAGTATTAGGCCCTTTCGAAGGGTTCTTGCAAGGCGACTTTCTCCGCCCCTCCTCTTCCATCGGAGGGGAGAGGTATTATCTGCCCTTGAAACACAGCGCAGGTTCCCCACATGTGCCCGCAGTGGACGAGCCTCCGCCCATCGTGCAGGGGAGCGACCCGGCTCACTCGGGTTCCCGTTGCTCGGCGGCTTTGGAAGAAGCTCCTCGGGGAGTCAGCTCTGCATCGGCCTCCTGAGCTGCTCACGGGAGACGAAACCTGCACGGCCCCGACGAGCTGAGGGCGGCCAGGAGCTCCCCCGAGCTGCAGACTCTGCCCCCGGCCCCGGAATTCCCCGGCCCTGACAGCAAGACCCGAAGGAGGTGTGAAGTCCTCGGGGGTCATTAATTAGACGGGTGCAGGCTTCGGGGTCTTTTTAAGGCAGGCACGAAGGTAACCTCCAGGAGTCTTAGGACTTTTATTTTTTATTTATTACTTTTACTCCCCTTTCATTAAAGGTCAAGTGAGTGAGATGCAGATTATCCCGCCCGCCCAGGACTCCTCTGCAATCTGTCACGCCGGCAAGATATGTATCGCAAATCTCTCAAAATATAATCTCCGGGCATCATATTCCGAATACTGTTTTGATTAAAAACCAGAGTGGGGATTGATGGAGAACTAATACGGGGAGCGGAGCCTGCGTGCGCCCAGGCACAAAACTAAAATAACAGGCTCGCACGAACAAATTCAGCGCTTCCAATGCCGTAATAAACGTACTTAAACCGTCTCCGGCTGAGCTTTGCTACGAGCTGGGCTTTTTAACGCGGCCGCTCTGGGAAGTGAACTCGGGTTGCCCGCCGGAGCGGGGGCAGTCGGGCTGCGCCGGGGCTCTCGGAGTGTGCTGCTGCGGGGCGGCTCAAGGAGATGGGGCCGGAGGGGAGCGCCCTCGGCCCGGCCCGCCTCAGCCCTCCCCGGCGAGGCACCGACCGGGCGCGCAAGGTGTAGACCCCGCGAAGCCGAGGGAGCGCCGCAGCGCAGCGCGCACACACACCACCCCCGCAGGGCACCCCACTTGGCTCTGGAGGGACGGGTGTCCCCCTTTCCCGCAGCCCGCCCGGACGCGCTGGCACCGGCCGCAGCCCCGCATCGCCCCCCAATTAGCGGCCGCGGGCGGGGGCGGCTCGTTGACGCGTCCCCCGCTGGGGTGGGAAGTTTCTAAAACAAAGTCGCCGGGCTAATGGCCCCGGGCGGGAGCGGCGGGGCCGCGCACACTCCACTGCGCCCGCTCAAAGGCAGCGCGACCGCGGGGCCGCCGCCGCCTCCGCCGCGCTCGCTAATGAAGTTTTGTCAAAGACAATTACGGGCCCGGCGGGGGCAGGAGGCCGCGATGAAAAGGCGGCTTTGTGCGGCCGAGACGGCGCGGCTCCTCGGCCACCCCCGGCCCTTCCTGCGCCCCCGCGGTGACCCCCGCGGCCGGCCCCGCTCCCCGCGGGGGCAGCGGCCCCGGTGCCCGGCCCCCAGGTAAGCGCGGCCACGGGCTGGTGCCGGCAATGGGCCTCCCGGAGCGGGAGTTTAACAGCCCGAGCCGCGGACGAGCGAAGCACGCCCCGAAAATTTGGGGCTGAGCCCCTGCCCGCCTCTCACACCCCTGGCTGAAGGTTTCTCCTGCCTCTTCCCACTCCAGACGGGCTGCTGCAACGGAGTCCTGCTTCAACGCTGTTGCATTCAGCAAATGGGAGGATTCAGCCAAAACCTGACCATCGAGCTGGCTAAATCTGTTTAAATATGAGCCAGAAAAACATGAAATTGGGTTCTTGAACTGGGGCTGCCTTCGGCTGCATCTGGGTGGAGAGGAGATGTGGAAGTGCAGGACAGTAACCATCTATAACCACCTTCCCCAAGATCCCAGCACTGCTGTTGTCCTACATCTGTGGTCCTTGGTCACCCCCTCCCAGCATCCCACCTCCCTGCCATCCCCAGCCAGCATGGGCAGCACAAAACATGCTGGTACTCTCCCTAGAGAGCAGAGGGAACCATTTGTGAGTCATGAGAAGGTCTGGACAACATAAGTAACCAGCCAGATTGGTGCTTCCCAGCCTTTTGACACACAATCCTCCTTTTAGGAACATAGGAGAGAGGAAACCTTCCCTTATTCCTGCATGAGAACAGTGGCCCCAACACTGAAATGGTCTGGGCCCCTTCACTCCCAGCTGGCTGGTATTTGCCCATGCCCTCAAACAGATGTCCTGTCCCCCTACTGGTTTCCCGTCCCACAATAAAGGGATGAATTATACTGGCTTTGCAGGAGGAAAACCCTTGGAGATCCCTCTTCAAAGGTGTTTACAGCAGAAGTTTTAGCATGATGTGGCCGTCGGGGTTATGGAGCAATGGATTGGAGCAATTAGTTCAAAATGATCCCAAAAGCTGCACAAGCAGCTCCCCAGGCCAGGTGTCATTTCAGGATCAAAGCATCTGTTAGAGGAAAATCATTTTTGCCATTGTATTGCCTTTTTTTTTTTTACCTGCTGTTCATCTGAAAATAAATTACAGGCCAGAACAGGTGGATAACATTCTGGAATGATTTAATGATTTACTTAATCTGGATTCTCTTTCAATCTACTTAGAAGGATGAATACTTTTTTTTTTAGCCTGAATCCAAAAGCCTGGCTTTTCATCTAAAGAGAAAATACCCTAAAACAATGCTCTGCTGCTGTCAAGGTGTAGTCCCCACCACCATTAGTAATCCAGTGGTAATGTCTGCCCTGCAAAGAGCCTGAGGGGAAAACATCGAGAAAACCGAGCAGAAGATTTTGGGGGTTTTTATTTTCTTGCCCTATTCCTAGTGTTCTAGATATTACTTCACTTCCTGGGACAGCGTCTGGGTAATAAAATAACTGATTGTAGTGTTCAATCACTACCCCTAAAATCTTAGTGTGCGCAGGTTTAAGAACTGAGATGACCACTCTTTGACTTTCCCTCCTGTTAGGAAGCTTTTGTACCACTGGTTGGGAGTGGAGCGGGAATGGACACATTGGAATCTCCTGCTGCAGACCCCTATGGATCCACTGACACCAAGTGAGGCCAGCAGCAATTCCCTCAGGCGTGTTCACACAAGGCTGGTATGCTGTTCCTCAGTGAGCAGTTCCTAACACAAGACTTTCCTTCTTGAGTTAGACATGGTTTTGCTAAAGAGGGATTAGCAAAATTGTTACCCACTTACTCAGATGTGAATTTCTGATGTTTGATTTCAGCTAGAATAAGATGTTTTATGGGAAAGATACTTTCAGGACCTATAACGTGCTGAAATTGATGGATTAACTCCCTGGATGGTAGGATTTGGTACTTTAGTCCCACTGGAGTGGTAATGCAGATGTGAGGAGTGGGACAGAGGCGGCAAAATGCTTTCAGATACAGGGAAGGTTACAGGATATGCAAGGGGCTGTAGTTACCACTGCCAGGATTTTTCCACCTCATGTGCCTGTCCACTTTAATGGATTAAATTAACCTCTTAAACTTGCTTTAATCCACAAGACTCAGTATGTGCACCAGCAAAACCATACTTTTTTGTTGTTTCATTCTGGGGGTTTTTTGTTTGGTGGTTTGGGGGGATGGTTTTTTTTGTTTGTTGTGATTTTCTATTTTTTTTTAGCCCACCCTAAGTGTGAGTTTGCCAGTAGGCAAGCCCTGAGTTCATGCTATGGCACCACGTCATTCATGGTGAGGGGTGTCTGGAAGAATTTCTGCATTACCAGACAAGACAGCCAGGTTGGTGAACCTGCCAGCCCACCCCTGAGACTGCCTGGACTGGCAGAGAAGGGACTTGGCACGGTTGCCTGTCAGCCCTCCCAGTGAAGGGCAGGTGCTGTGGGAGACACATGGGCCCTTCAAAAAACCCAGCACACACAAACTGGCCTCCAGAGTAAATATGACACATGTGAAAGCTAACTGCAGTTTTTAACCAAAAATATAACCTCCACTTGACTAGGATGATTCATTCAAGTGGATTCACTTCCAGATTTTAAATACAGAACATCATCAATGTACAACATCTAAAGGACACCCTTCACAGCCATCTGCTTAATGGAATGTCTGAAATGTATTGAACAGCAAGAAACAAACAGTGACGGGAGCTCGCAGTTGCCACAACTGATCCCACTGTCACTCACTACACGCAACAGAAAAATCAAGCGTCCACGTCACTGTGCTCAGGTTTTCTCTGTGCAAACCACCTGAGGCGCAGTGCATAGTAAGGGGTTTGGTGCACAAGGCAAGGGACAACGAGGAGCTCTGAGCCAGCAGCCTGACGGGGATTTATGCTGCACAGTTAAATCTTGTTTCTCGGACCATGTGCTCCGCAGCTCCACAACCACCATCTGCAATTTGCTCTGAGGAGGCCTGACAACCTGGTCACCATGCCCAGCCAGTACAAGAACAAGTGCTCCATGTCTTGCAGGTGGGTCACTCAATTGCTAGCAGTGCTCAGACCTTCTGACAGTGCTCTCCTGCAGTGTGCAGAGTGGCAGACCTTTCCTGGAGCTCAGTACTGCATGTGGAGCACGAGTCCCCCTGACAGCGCAGCTGTGGAGCAGCTCCCCAGAGTGAGAAGTGGGTCATTTGTTACATCCACAGGACCACAGGAGAAACAAAGCTCTTCTGAGAAGTGTTACTGGCAGCAGAGCTGAAATCATATAAAGAGTGGACCATCCTGCTGCAGCATTGTATCAGCACCAAACCAGTCTGATAGCCCATGATCCAAACCCAGCAGTGGTAAGGCAGGACAGCTGATTTTCCTTTGAATAACAAGTACCAAATGCAACAGAAGCAGAAATAACTGCTCCTGTGAGAGTTGTGGTATCAGCCCTGGCTGGGTACCAAGCCTGGCTCTGACCTAACCAGCACCCAGGGCATCACTGGTTTAGGGCACTGCTATATATTTAGAAGATCTCTTCTTTGCATGTACAGAAAGATAACTCTGAAATGGCCCAAAGCCACTCGGGGAGCGAGGAGATGAATGAAGGAGTCTGTGCGAATCACTGCAGCATGAAGACCTGAAACACGAGCAGCCCGCAATCCTAAGAATGAAGCGTCGAAATCCCTCCCCCCCACCCAAAGCAGCAGCAGTTCTGCTGTCCTGCCCTGCTCTCAGCATTCATTTGCCTGTTCTCTCCCAAAGAAAGGCCAAAATAACTGCAGAGTAACCCAGCTATCACAGGGGAAGGTGGTGCTACCAGCTCGTATACTCTTAGCTCTCTCGCTATTTTGACCTCACCAAATTCAGCATAGGCAACTGTTTCTTTGATGATACAATTTAACAGAAGAAAAGGGATACAGTAACCACAATATGCAATGGCACATCAGCAGGTTCCTGTTAAGCGGCTGTTTCTGCACCCGACCCTGACACACCATAACCTCCACGCCAACAGGATGGGAAGCAGTGGCAAGGCACACACATCTACAGCAGCACGTAAAAGTAATTTCTTAAAACACATGTCAAATTACAGATTTTTTTTAAACAGATAAACATATGCTAAATATTTCCGCGAAGCTTCAGGATTCAGAGTAATGTAGATAATGGAGGTAGTACAGCAAGAGCTGCCTTAGCTGTGGGAAAGGGAGCTTCTACAGGCAGGAATTCCGATTTCCAACTTCTCACCGCCTGTCAGAGCAGATCTGATACACCTTCTGCTTCTGTGTCATCATACCCTTAGTCAGTGCATCTCAGTGGAGACACTATATTCAGGGGCACATCTGCCTACTAAGGATTACAATTTACCTGTAGAAAAATCAATTGCCAGTAAAATTCTTCAAGTATCATCCGGAATTTAGAAATGTAACATATATTACTCTTCTTCCTGAACCTTCCCATAAAATATCAGCTTACTCAGTATTCTGTGGCAGGAAATTAATAAAACTTGTCCTAGTTGCTCTCAATTACAGCAATAATATAACCTCATTTGGGCTCCATGCACATTTAAAACTCAGGCTACAAGTACAATACATGGTATTTCATAAATGAAGCAGATGTAATTACAGGAGGAAGTGTGGTCTCAGGGACAATTTTACTTGGAGCACAAGTCCAAAAGGTAATAACAAAGATGGTATCTAGATTGCTTTTCACCCCAAATCCTCCAATCAAGGGCTGCATCACCTCCAGATCCACTCAGCATGGCATTAAGATCAACTTAACTTGCTAAGGCTCAAAACTGACATTTTAAGGGCTGAGGAAAACCAGGAGCCAGCAATGGCCAAGTGATCCCCACAGCTTTGCAGAACTACAGCCTCTCTGTGTACAGAGATGCCCAAATCTGAATCTAAGGGCTCCTGGGAGCACAGTGCAGTATTTGCTGCTTGCTGCCCCTTTCACTGCTGACCCTCAGATCAGGTGATACAGCTATAAATGAAACCTGTAAGAGTGATTACCAATTAGCACCACCCTAATTACCAGTTACGAAATTCAATGCTCTATAACATTTTATGCACTATGGTTTTCTAAGCTTCAGTGATACACTGTGCTCTTCCCTCCTGAGAAAACCATGACAATGTCTAGTGGGCTTTTCCTTGAGTGCTGGATGTCACCAGAATTTCGTTGCATAGACCTGAATTTCAGGTCTGTGTTTTTGCTTATGGCAGCCTGAAGAGCCTGGTCATGAGTGCAGCAGTCTGTGAAGGGATCTTGAACATCATCTGTCGCATGGTTAGTTCCCTCAGCCTCTCCCCAGAGAAAACTCTGTGCACGCTATTTGTTTTCTGAATGCATTGGGTTCTGTTCTTCAGAATAAAACTTTTGGCCTGATTTCTCATGGAAACAAAGCTCCTATAATCGCTGTGGGAGAACTCAAACATCTGCCCACCATTGCATAATTTCTTAAATTAACCAGCATATCTCAGCAATCCCTGGTGCGAGGATGTGTGCACTCTGGCCTCTGTCTCAAATAAATGGAGAAAAGAAGTTTCTCCCATCGACAGCCAAAACAGTTTCAGAGCCATCTTCCTCTCTAGAGGAACCCGGAGCAGCTCTGCTTCCGAGTCAGGCAATATGCTGAAATGCCTGAAGTCCAGAGGGATTAATCCCAGCCTTGGTGTTGTCTTTGTTTCCTGTGGTCACTTGAGCTGGTCAGGAATGACATGTTTGTTTCTCTTTCCCCCTACAAGCAATTGCTGTGACTGATCACGCAAATCACAGCAGTGATGTACACAACTGAAAACACAACCCAGAAGACGTTTTTATACCAACTTGTGATGTGTAATCCCAGGGCAAAAGGATACTTTCAAAGGACTAAAATGATTTTTCAACCAGAATTATTTGAGATAGAAAGTTAGAGGTAAGACAGAGGGGAGCAAGAAGTGAAGCCCCCCAAAACCAGAAGGTATGATGAAATCTCTGCTGGAGCTCATGCACAGTCTTTCAGCCTTCCAGCTCCGTATGTCAACACGTCTATAAAGCTCTGCTAGGGATGGTTATTAGCCCAAAGCCTGGATCACAATTTTACCTATATAAAGGTAAATCTAGAAAATCTAGATATTTTTCTCCGTAAGATGTCAAGAGAAGTTGGCCCAACCTGCGGAATCCCACCATGGCTCACAGAAGGTTAATTGCACCCTGGCAGCTAAAGAAAGGAGCACTATAGAGAAGTCTTGCTTGGTACATTGCAAAGGATATGGGTTGTTTGCTCTGACATATGGTTTCAAGAGAGCTGTTTGGGTTTAGGAGCGATATACCTGTTTATTATGTTGATAAATGACACATTTTCCCCACTTGATTTGTTGGGGACTGAGTGACCTGGCAGTAAAACTGACTTGATATTGCCACTTAACTCTTATTGATGTCTTTTCTGGTTCACCTTTTATTTGCATAAATGAGAAACAGAAAGAAACCCTTATTCTTTAACAGAATCATATGGGATTCCCTGAGGAAGCTTGATGGATGTTGCAGACACACATCTCCCCGGGTACCAAACTGGTAACAACTTTTGTCCTTGCACTCTTAGAGACCCTGCTCAGTGACCCCTTGCCCCACGTTCAGCTAAGGCAGAGCTGACAGGCCAGCAGTGTTTGCTCAGCCACAGGTCTGACACTTTAACACGTGAAGTGTGTGGGGAGGAACAAGTGAGAGAACATTAAATTATAGTTTTTGTAATTAACTGCTGAAAAAATATGTGGCTCGTGTTATAACTACAAACCTAAATGTATATCTATGCTTATATACAGGCATTTTTATAAATTAAAAAAAAAAAAACTGTGATGCTTGCTTGTGGTGGAATGGGCAAAAATATTTTTTCCTAAAAGAAAAAACCAGAAAGACTGCAAGCTCTCACATGTCACAGGGTTGCAACTTTGGGGTTTGTCTCACTGTTGCAAAGATTACAACAATATTTCACAGCTGCATTTCCCTTTACCATATCTTACAATAAAATAATAGTTAAAACCAAACAAAACTAAAACTAAGGACCATTTTTTGTTGCTTAATTTCAGCAGGAGAAACCCCAGTGAATATATTAACATCACCTTCATATAAGTGAGGCTTCCACCAGGAGGGGTCTTTCACAGGGTCAAAACAAAAACTTCAGTCTGTCTCAGAAACCTGGTCACCACCATGAAATTCTGGTAGATGAGCCTTAATACTCCAGAATTTAAACCATTTCAGATTCAGATCCATAGTGCAAAAAAGTCTTGTGGAATCAAATTGAGGATTTTCCTGTTGTCTGCACTCCACTGCAGTGTTATTCGTATACACTTCTGTTTAATTTTATCAGACAGTTCCAAAATCTGAAAAGAAATTATAAGTATCTTTATAATTCGTAGGATTTTTTCCCCACAAGGCATTTCTCTTCCTTTTGTTTATGTTTTGGGAGGAAACATCAGTGGTACAAGGAAACGGTGCTGCCCAGAAAAACCTACCCCAGAAGAGATGTTGCAAAACAACATAAGAAGTGAACAAAACCAGCAGGAGAAAGCTCTGCAAGGGGTCCCTGGTGGAAAGAAGTGAATGAGGTTTCACACACACAAACTCCTATATTTTTTCATGACCAGAAATCTACTCTTTTTTAGTTTTGTTTTGTTTTGGTTTTTTTCCAGTTTGAGTCCTCTCATCTAGGAATCCTCTTTTTGTTTTATGCCAGCATTTGGAGCAAGCTTATTGTTTCTCTTTGCCAGCAACTGAAGTAGGATTCTGGGACCAAGGGAAGTTGGGCTCTGCTAGTCCTGCACTCCTTGTGTTCCAAAGGTCACCTGGTTTAAAAATCAAACCAGGATTTGGGGGGAAAAAAAACCCCAAACAACAAAACACAAAACCAAATAAAACAATCCCCAAAGTTTGTGCGTGTCTTCCCATGATATTAGCTTTTCTCTTGACCCATTTCTCTGTGCATGTGCATCATGCACTTATGGGACAGAAGAGTAATGAGCATTGTGACCTATAAAAATAGCAGAAGATAGGAAGAAAAAAACCCCCGCATGTACTTTCAGATTTATAAAATATCAGTATTTATGGATAAACCAGAATGGAAAGGACTAGGTCAATATGGAAGTTTTGGCTGTTTATAACTCCCATCCTTGGAAAGTTTGCAATGAGGTTAAAGAGATTTAGAAGACGTTGAGTGTTCTCCCCTAGCCAGCTCAGAAGCAGAAGCTGTCTCGTGGATGGTGACAGGATGGCATGACCAGATTATTTTAATATTCTCCACCAATTTTCTCAGTCCTTTTTGATGACACTTAACCATGTCAGGCACTGATTTACCAAGGGGAATGAAACCTATAGACCCCTGCTTGTCCCCACGTTTTTTTTCTCCATTTAAAAAAATCACCAAACACCCACAAAGCACTGGATGGTGCAGAACATATTTCCCCCTCATCACAGGCAGTCTGACACACAGCTGAACCCTCACAAACTGCATATGCCTGGGGGACCAAAGTCCCCTGGGCTCAGAGGTGTCTCCAGGACCTGCCAGTCAGACAGTCTGTCCTCCATGGCAGCAGACTGGCCTGGTGACTAAAACAACTGGAGACCCACCAGCCCTCAATCTCTCCAGCATAAAAACCCTCCTAATTAATCTCCAAGTGATAAAGAGCAGCCACCCAACAGCAGAAATTTTGAAAGATTAAAGAACATAAACACCCAAACAACCTGAGCAAAAACAGAGCAGGAGAATATGGCCCACTTCAGTCTGCACTGCAGCAAGGAGGTAGGACTCACTCTAGTTTGGCTTGGTAACAGCAAGAGAGATGTCACAGCAGCAACTACATAAGCCCTCCCACCACGTGCATGGTTTCATCCTGTAGTTGTCCTTTTGCTGTCTCCGTGGCCTTTGTTACTAAGCGGACTGGATTAAAGCCAACACAGATGCACTGCACACCCCTGAGTGACACACTCATGGCTCCTTGAAGGACCCAGTCGGTTTAGCTGACCCAAAAGCAGACAGAGGAAGCACAGTGCATCCCAGCCAGGTACCAGAGAAAATCTGGACAGGCTGGAGGTAAGGCAGGAAAATAGGAATATTATGAATGATGAGGAGATGGTAAATTCTCCATTTCTCTCACCTCCAAACCAAGACTGGATGTTTTTCTAGAGGACATATTCCAGCAGTTCCATCCAGCTACCAGAGCATCATCTGGCCCACAGTCTGTACTGGGAGTAGAAGCAGAGAATCTGACTGTCCTTCCTTGCCTTGAAAAATCCATAAAGCACATTATCAGCCCTCTTTGGGAAATCAACTTTCCTTAATCCCCGGGTACAGGCTTTTTTTGGACTTTTTTGTTTCTTTGTGTTTGGGGTTTTTTACCTCTCACTCAAGGACATGCATACATATTACAACAGAGCAGCACTCCACACTCATTTGACCTAAGTAAAGATTACTCTAGAGGGCAGATACTGCAGAGTATTTTCCGCTGTAACCCCCGCATGCAGTTTGCTGGACATTTTTGCAAGTATTGTAGCAGAAGCAAATAAATGGCGTGAATTAATATCTGTGGAAACAGCAGTGCTCAAGCACACAATGAAAATCCTGAAGGAAAGCAAGTTTCAACTGTGTAGTTTGCCTATTAGCCCTGGAGTTATATTTAGCCATGCACAGAACAACAAAAAAAAAAGGCCTAAACCGATTGTTTACTGCTCAGACGACAGCCTATTAAATTCGCCCTTGTTACTACAGCAATAGTACATATTTACAGGGATTGGGGCTGATTTTGATCAGCCATACCAAGCCATGCCTCAACCCATTTCATACTGATTAGAGTCTGGTCATATTTTAAGTGTCTATGAAATTATGCAAATGGAATCTGTACCAGAAAATCAGATTGCCAGATAATTGACCATTAATCTTTGATAAAAGTTTAAAAAAATTAAAGCAATCAGAAATCAGCTTAGCGTACTGTCTCTTGGGCCTTATTTTGGTCTAGTAAGTCTGTACACTAAGCTGATTTCTGATTGCTTTAAGTTGTAAAAATTGCTTTTTAACCCACGGATATCAATGAGATTGCACCTGGTGTAAGTCAGGGCTGAATTTGATCCGCTGTGTGCCTTAATCACAGTATATTTTTGTTAAAACCCAGTATTTGTGTGGATCTGTGGATACTGATTTGTTCAAGCGCACGATAATCTCCCCCTAAGCCCGTCAGAATACAGCAGGTTAATAATGCTGTAAGTAGAATCCAATTTATTCATAAAACACCGGAACGCTTTAACCAAACTGTTCTTTTGTGGCAAGCCCCCTCCCGCCCGGCTGCGGCAGACAAAGGCTCCTGCCGCAGCCGATGGGAACGAGCGGGGCAGGATAACAATAGCAGGGCATCTGTCACACCGGCCATCGTCTGCCTGTCCATCCATGGGGCACCCGGTTCCCTCTCCATCCACTCTTTTGCACAACCAAAGGCACCATCCTTCCCAATCCCGCAGTCCCTGCTACCTGCTTTGGGAACTAACTATCGTTCCACATCCGTAACTGTTCTTTTGATAAGTGCCCCAACATTTCTGGTGGCAGCAGGAGAGCGTAATCCTGTGACAACATTCCAGCCCATTAACATTATCTCTTAATTAGCATATGTAGCACTTGCTGGGTGTTTATCGGAATTCAATGAGCACATGCTGTAAAACTTCCTTTCCTCTGTGACCAACAAAGTAAATAAAAATCCCACATGCTTTAGTAGGAAGTTAGATTACTTTGCAAAGTATTTTCTATTTAAAGACCCCCTGTGCAAACTGTTCTCATGAACTTTGGAAAACTCCACCGATTTCTGATCCCCGCTCTGTCAGCATCAGGAGCCCTTGCCAGGAATCACAGCTGTATCACGTTTTGTGTCACCTCAGCACGGAGCAGAGATGATCTTACAGCCAAGGGCACTACAGTCCGAGTATGAAAAGGAAGAGAGAGTGGCAGAGGGACAGATATCAGCCCGAACGAGGAAGGAATAAAGCAAGACTGGTCAAAATGAGAGAACCACCCAAACTGCCACAAGGGGATTCAAGCAGAGGGGGATACACAGGTTATCTCTGATTAAATTAGAAAGAGAGTGGTTTATTATGGAACTTTGATTTTTCATTAAGCTGGATTTTAGGATATTAACCAAATGTGCATGTACAATCCTGTGCTGCTCATCTGTATGCAGGGCCAGAGGGCTGTTCACAAGCTGGGGGCGCATCCTACCCTCCTCCTCCCTTTTCTTATGAGGACTGGAGGCAGCTGGAAATAGTCACACAACAGAGGGGCAGTTGCTCACTTCTTCAGGCCATTTACTTTTGCCAAGCCACACAATAACTCCTCTTTTTTCTAGAGCTCCCCGCCCCTGCGCTCCTGCTCATAAACACAGTTTCCAAGCTGGCAGGTACCACAGCTGGCTGTGCCTCCTTCCTCACAGGGCTGGTACCCCATATGCACGAGTTACCCTTGCAAAAACACGAGCAGACTGCTGCGTATGGCCCTTCCATGATCCCTGGGGAGGGGAAAACCGGCCAACTTGAAGTGCAGGCTTCAGGTTCATGCAAAATTAGAAGCTTTTGATAAAATTGTTGGTTAAGATAATTAATAAAGTGAACAAATGACTGAGAAGGAGGTTCATCATTAAATGTGCTCTAGAATCCCTAGGAAATAAACCTCCCAGCATGCTTTCATTCAACTGAGAGCCTGTGGGCGCCACAGTGAAAACATAAACCCAAAATCTATGGCCTGCATTACACAGGGGGCTGATCTAGATGCTCATAATGTTTTTTTCCAGCATAATACAGTTGGCTTTGCTGATGGGCTGACATTTTTGCAAGAAACAGAAGTACTATGACCTTCAACTCTTAGGGATGTTGCAGTAAGAAGATTGCAACAAGCTGCTAGGGATCCAAATGCTATACTGTTGTTACAAATTTTATACTGCTGCTACAGCTGTACCCGAGGACTCCATCGCACTTAATCAGCACCAGTAAACCGTGGTAGTGCTTCCACTCCCTGCCCCCACCCCCGTCCGGGCCTGCAGAGGCCAGAAAGCAACAAAAACTCCACGAAGTTGTGTTTGGGGGGAGCCGTCCAAAAGTTATGTCAGGTTAACAGACATTTCTGTAAATCATTTGAGCTACTGCACATCAGCAACAGCTTTGAGAAAGATTTTATTTTTTTTTTTTTTAATGTTTTAAAGTACAAAGGGAGAAGGGTCCCAATCACTTGTTATAACAAAGCAGTTCAGTGACTCTTTCGGGTACCAGCCTCTCAAACAAATCCTGCAGTGATGGGGGGGCAGTGCTGGAGTGTCTGGAGAGACACAGAACGTGCCGGGAGATGAACAGAAGTGGTGTGGAAACACAAAGGAGAGCTGGTTGCTCCAGTGATGAGTACTGCAGTAGTGACCAGTACGCTGCCACCTGACTCCATCAGTTGGTGCTCAGGAATGGGACAACAAATACACGGGTATCAAAAATGAACTGAAAATGTCAAAAGAGTCATTAGAGATCAATGGCTGATCTCCAGAAATGCTACAAAACACAGACACAGAAGGACAAGTCTGCAACTCCAGAGCAAAGGAGTCCTTATCACCTTGGAGTTGTTATTAGATTTCTGTCTATGTTTAAAACCATTTTTAAAAGAACTCTACCATTACAGGCATTTTCTGGCAGCATTTTCTCATGTGTACAATGGAGACTAACAGGAGAAACAGTCAAATACTCCTGCAGCCTCAGCGTCTTAGGGAGACAACTGATTTCCAACTACTTTCTCCATTCTCATCAATGTGACATTCATATCCCACCTGTGCTGGATTTCTCCTTTTCCTTTTCTTCACAGAATTGTCTGCTCAACTTTACAGCATTTGGTCTATGCATATACTTGGAAGTGACTGTCTTGCTGATGATTTTCCATTCCTTAGGGTACTAAAAGGCAACACAAACTAGTGCAAAATGAGATGATCCAGTGAGAAAGAAGGCAGCTGAAAACTGAGGTAGAAGATGGAGAATCTCCTAGTTCAGCACAGCTCACGAGTGGTAGGGCATCATTTCCAGCACTGGCAACAACCTTGGCGAGCTTTCACCTGCCAGACTAGAGGTAATAGATTTGGGCTGGAGCAACCCAGGGTACCTTGTTTTATTTTTGCAGAAAAGTTTCTTTGTTCCATAAAAATTCTGAGGGACAAATCACATTCATGCTCTGGCACGGAGAAAAGATCTAATGGATCTAATGGAGAGTTTCTGCTGGCTCCTTGAAAACTGAAGTTATAAGAATGTATGAGTGTCCATGCACAGAGCACAAAAAAATCCGTCTCCAGATGCTCAGACACGGCAAAAATAACTCGATGAAGATGGAAATGTCACCACAGCCACAGAGTCAAGGCTGTTTCTCCTCAGGCATCTCTCATCCAGTTCCAGGACTCAGCTTCAGCTGGCTTGACACAGTGACTTGCACATGCTGCCCTCTGTGAACAGCCATTGTCTTCTGAGTGCTCTAATCAAGCAATTCCTGATTCTGCTCTTCCAGATATTTTATCAAGAAAAAAAGCCCCTCATCTAAAACTACTCCCTACTAACAAAGTACTACAGGACTGATGCAGTGGGGCTTAAGACCCTTCAAAATGTGCTTCAGGATTGTCAGGGAAGCATTCCTGGATGAGCAACGTGATTTGATCTGAATGTCTCAAACGTTCAAGATTTTCACAAGACAGTTACTTCTTGCTTGGTTGTTTGCATGACTCTGTTTGCTCATCCCTGGCCTTTTCCACTAACCCAGAGGTGTACAGGACTGAAATTTCTCCCCACCTGCTACAGCAGGACCATGGAAGTAGCAGAGCTATTGGCAGAAAGCTTTGCTAGAGGAGGGGGGAAACCCAAGACTAGCCAGTGAAATTTTAGAGCCATAGGAAAAGGTTCTCTGGATTTACACAAATACGCTTGGCAGTGAATATGTTAACAGTTGACCGTAAGTGTTTGGAGAGAAACGAGCTGCTTGGATGCTGGCAGCAAAAATGCTGCTTTATCCAATTCCTACTGTGCCAAGCTCCTCCACCCTCTCTCAGAGCAGCACTTAGACAAATGCCAACATTTTAAAATTAAGTGGCCCCATCATTATTAATTCATTTGGTATTCATTGTAATGACATTAATCATGGTAAACTGCAGCAGCTTTATTACACATGTAATGTGTACTTTCCTAGAATTTCCCTGTAAAATCTCTGACATTGCTAACAACGTAAAGACAATGAGACATTACAACCAAGCAAAACAATAATAAACACACAACTCAGTAAATCATTATTCTGCCCACAAGTATGTTAAAAAATAAACTCATTTCAAAACTAGAGTTAAAAACAACATGCAATAAGTGACATCAGTGAGTTTGAGGCTTTTGGTTGCAACAAAGAAACAAAACAGCATGCTAATATGACATTTACAAATAATACCTAACCGCAGCCTAATTAACTTATTGTGTGCTTACTAAACTAGCATACATATTATATTAGAAGAAAAACACTTATTTGTTCTGTTGCTAAGAAACTTCAGACATTTGCATATTTAACAAATTGTTAGAGTGTTTTTAACCAGAACCCATCACTATTTATAAAAGACAAATTTAAAACATGAGATCAAAGACACAACATTAATTTTTCTTTTGTCAACTGTCTTTGTTCAATAGCTCAAAGAAGCAGTTTTATTGCTGGCTGATACATAATGAGACATCTGGTATTATTCTGAATTACAGCGGAACCCACTAATAGTCAAGGGCTTTTCTTTATTTCTCGTGCACCAGCCAATGTACTTTAGGGACCAATCCAGCAGCCCTTGTAGAACGTGCCTTTGAAACAGTTGCAAGGTTTTTCTGAATAAGGAGTTCAGGAATACCACTAATTTCTTTTTTTCTTTTAAAGGCTCCAGATGTCAGCCAATTTTAATTGATCTTGTAAGTTGTGCAAGAACAGGAAATGAAAGCACAATATTAGGGAGCGTGGCAGTGAGTAAAGCCTGAGGGTTCTCTCCCTGGGAGATAACTGTGGACACCAGAGCTGGGGCACAGCCTCTCTCCGTGCCCATGGATCCCATCCGCTGCTCGGCAGTTCTGGCTCCTCGGGCGTTAAATCCGGAGCAGCTCTGGGTCACCATTTTACACGGTGTGAGCAAGGTTGTTTGCCAGCTCACTGGGGTTCAGCACAGTGATTAGCAGAGCTTGAACCCCCTTCTCCTCCCCGATGTGCAGCAGACACCAATCCAGCAGGAGGCCTGGGCCAGTTCACGCTGTGTATGGGATACCTCAGGCACATCCACATGCCTCTGAGTGCACTGTGCCAACACGGCCAGATCCAAAAAATGCTCTTGGGGTGTGTCTACTCTGCTCTGCCACCTCCAGCAAAGACACATTCTAGGAGAAGCAAGATGAAAAAGGCAGACAAAGAGACACTGGGAGGAAATCTGAAAGCTCAAGGAGCTGTAACAAAACCAAGGTAATCTTAAATTTGCTGTCTCTGCTACTTAAAATGGAAAGTATTTCATATGGAGCTTGAGCTCTCTGCAGAAAGCTACCACAGGGATTGTCGTTCCAGAGTTCTTTTTCCACCCACCAAAGGTAGGAGAAGTCATATGCCTCCTTTTGGCTCTACTCTCCCTGTTCTTCCTGTCTTGCTGAAAATTCAGGACCAAGGAATTCCTGTGACTGGACAATATCCTGCTGCACTGTATAGAATAAGCTAATAAAATTTGTACTTCTTCCCCAGTCAGCTAAACTCATAGATTTATTATTTGAAACAGAAAAAACTGCCAAAGAAAACATATGACAACCAAAATCATTATTTTGAAGATTATTATTATTATGAGAGCAAACACTGAAAAGATAATAATTCTGATAAACTGTAGCATTAACCAAATGAAAGCAAAAGTTTAGCTCAGTCACTGACAGAGGTTTCTGGGAGATATTAAAGAGTTCCAAAACAAAAATCCCCTTGCAAGGGAAAACAGTTTGCAATAGCTTCAGTAACACTCATGTACAAACTTTATTTAGAATTAGGAGCTGAGCAGAGCACAGGCAGCAGTTTAAGCTGTGCAAGGCAGGAGACAACCCTGTTGTCCAGATAAGCTGGGTGTGAATGCAGCACCAGTGCTGGGTTTGGATGTGACCAACTGCAGCTCTTCCCTGCACCCAAAGAGCTCTCACCTGTGACATACAGAGGCAGTCTGCTGGAGAACACTGCATTTTTGGCAGGACACAGCAGGTCCTGCCCGCTCTCTCCCCCAGGGAGGAGCTGCTCATACCAGCAGCTCTCCCCAGCTCTCTGCTGCATTGCACAGACTCTCTCTCAGCAGAGAGAGCATTTTTCAGTGGGCTCCACCTTACAAATATGTTGCATCACACGTTAAAATTTCAGACAGAGGCTGTGTGTGACATGACGCCATCTGTGACTCTGCTGGCTGGGTGAAAACTCAATTTTGCCACAAGAACATCATCTGCACTTCCAGCCCAGCACCTGTGTTAGCTAAGATGAAGCAAACTTGTCCTGGAGAGCTTACCATGCTAGAAGGCATCCCCACAGGACACTGATACCAGGCTGCAGCCCAGCTGGGCAGGTTCAGGCTCTAATTCCCCCCATCCAGTGGTCCATGGCTCCATGCCTTCACTGCTAATAACCTTTCTCCCCTTTCCCTGCGTTGCCACACTTGCATTGCAGCAGCCAGCACCCTTCATCCCCAGCAGCCAGTCTGTGTTACGAGTACTCCTGGATTTGCTGCACAGACACATGCTGAACTGGACAATCTTCAGTAAGGCAGGAGGGTGCTGCCCACAGCCTTCTAATTACAAGTAAACAACTGTTGTTCAGTTATATTATCAACAACTGAAATTTGGGCATGAAATGGGAAGTGGGTAACCTTAATAGACAGCAGTGCCAACAGCCTCTGCACGCACACAGTCACAAAGCTTTCACTAATGGCACCAAGTACAGCAGTTTCTGTTTAAGGCAGAGGACTCCAGTTTTAGTCAAAACCATTTCTTATATTCTTCAGGGATGCAAGAGGGGACTGATGGAGGAAAGATCATCTCGGGGAAGTTCTGATGAAAGTAATAATAACGACAACAAAAAAATAGTAATGACAATAAAAATGTTGATAAGCCACTTCCAGAAGACAGTCCATAAACTGTCTTAATCAAAGCTCTTTTAGTGAATGTGCCACAGCTCTGCAGTCAGTTCTACCAGGACAGGCTGAAACAAAGTCTGATTAAACACTGAAAATAAGCATTTTCCACTTCCCTCAATTCTGCCTGGTGGCAGGTGAGGAGCTTCCCACTCTGCAGGTCTCAATTGCTCTCTCTGGCAGCGCAGCCCAAGAGGCACACAGGGAGTTTCAGGCGACAGCCAAACTCCAGGCATGCGCTGGACATGCAGCCAAGTTCTACCAACCATCCTTAATGGGAATGCTACCCCCCTCAAAGTGAGTCAGTCCAAGTTTTATGTTACAAACATGCAATACCTCCCCGCCAGAGCATTTCTAACCTGGCTGGTTTCTTCAGGGGAATGAAGTGAGTCAAAGATATGTTTTGGGCTTGATGGATGGCTGTAGCTGTAGTGGCAACACCAACAGCATCACAGCGACCAGGAGGAATTAGAGCACCATGAGAATAACTTCAAGAAGTTCCAAGTCATTTAATTTTGCATTTTGAGGATGCAGCATTCAACACTCAAACATGTTTTGAAAAAATAAAATCGAACAGATCTATTTCATGCATGTAGATATTTCAGTAAGCATCACCTCCCAGTCATTTGGCAGGGAAAGAGAGGTTTCATTTTTCAGAGAGCTCTTATTCCTACTAACTTCTGAGCTCTGTGATCTCAGGTACAGTTTTCCACCCACTGGTACCTTACATGAGAGGCTAAATTTTCTTCTTTTAAAAACTCACTGGATTCTTACTAGTACAAGAAAAACAAGTAACTACTGCCCTGGAAGCAGACTATGACTTTAGCTGTCAATAATTCACTTTATCAGACCCCAAGTACAGATTTCTCACAGCTCAATGACCATAATGGAATCTTTATGATAGTCCACTGTGGATTTTGTTACCTATTTTGTCATGACGCCAACCTTCCAGCAAGATTCTTTCTTTTTTAAAGCCTTTTCTAAAGCCCCCACCCAGCCACAGAAATAAATGTATAAAAGAGCTTTATGATATTTTTGCCTGTTCTCCCTCCCTTAAATAATATTTCTATGATCCAGCTTCATCTGTATAATGGATTTGCAGCTTTTTATGGACAGCATGGTAAAAAAACCATCTTCATAAAAGCTTCTTCATATAACCAGTATGAGTGCATGGCCTGGTTAGGGGCATCAACAGAAGGGGTGGGCAAATTGTCAGCCAAACTTCTTGTCTGCAAGTTATGTTCCCCCAGCTTCCTCTATTCCCTCTCATCCTGTACTGGTTAACTCAGATCTCTCTTGCAAGCTTCTAATTATTATAGGCTAATTTTTACTGGAAGTCTATAAGCTTCTAATTATTATTAGCCTTTTTTTTTTTCTTTTTTTTTTGCACTAGCTCTTGCACCCCGTAGGTAGAATGAGCATTTGGGTATGGCACTGCCACAGCAGTGGAAGAAGCTCTGAGATATGCTGTCCTAGTGACAGCAGTGCAGGTTTTTTGGTTCTCAAAGAAGGACTGGAATGACAAGCTACATTAAATCAACTTTCAAAGAAAGCCAAAAATCAAATTTCTGTAAGATTACCATGAAATACTTTGGATCCTTTCCTCCTAGGGTAGGACAGTGTCCAGTGGAGAAAGTCTCCCAGAGAAAACCAGAAACTTCAGAGGCAAAATCAGATGATAATATTTAGATCTACTCTGTCAATTTAGTGTCCTTAAGCAAGGAGCGGGCTGAGTCTGCAGAGGGTTTGTGTGCAGGTCAGGCAGGGGCTCCTGCCAGACTCCTTCAGAGGAGCCCGTTCCTGCACTGGCCTTTGCAGGAAACAGCACAGAGAAGTCTTTCTGAGACAAAAATCCATCACTGCAACCACTGATGGGTAAAGAGGGAAAGTCAATATAAAAGGAACAGGACAAACCCTCCTACAGGATCCAGTTCAGACAGGTAAGACCGAGACTCCACTGAAGAGCGAAGGGAAAAATTGATAGTGAGTGGGACTGAGGGTACTAGGACAGTATTACATGGGTTTCAACATGTGTACTCAGGAGAATGCCCAGCCCCAGCAAAAGACCAGCTCTCCACCAGCTGCATTTGACACTCAAATGCAGAACTTAAAGCTGTCTAGGAGGTTTTAATTTATCTTCTCAGTGTTAGTGCATAATGCATTTTTAATGGGGGGCAGCACTGCAGGGGCAGAGGAAAGTGGTGCCACCAGGTTTTTCCTAGAACTCTCTCTCTTTCCTAGAATTCCTCCAGCTCCAGGGTTAGGGCACTAAAGGCTGTGCACGGCGTTACCAGAAAAATCACAAAATGCTATTTGAACTTTCACATTTTGATGCCACATAGAACTGTGTCACCAAAGTCCTTCCTGCATTCAGAGGGCTACATTTATGGTGACAGAGAGAGAGGTTTTAGGAGATGTGGACACTTCTACACTGCACACACATGTGCAAAGTGAAGCAAAAAAAAAAAAAAAAAA
>VXAY01002475.1:356793-408258 GCA_013399855.1 Oxyruncus cristatus
AAAAAAAAAAAAAATCCCTTGGGAAAGTGTGGAGAGAAGGAAAGGTGAAAAGCAGATAACATGGAATTGAGTTGGTAATTGCCAGAAAATCACTGTACAATTTCACAGAGGTTCCCTTTTCCCACATTTATAGCTGTGTCCCTACACCTCCCCTAGATGACACCTAACACAGCACTGCCCCCTCAGCATCGCTCTCACAGCCAGTTATCGCCTGGGGGCAATAGTCCATCCTTTAGACTGGAGGTATTTCCACAGTGCCTTGTTTCACTCAAACAAAGATTAACCTTTTCCACACGTGACCAGTTCTACAGACAGTCCAGGTTTCCTGGCTGAACAGTTTGACTTAAAATCCTTTCTGACAGACTTCCTGCAACTCTCCATCAACCCAAACACGTGCCACATTTGGCCAATGTTAAAAATGGAGATTATGTAACTTGAAGTCCATGTATGTATGTATGTATATATATATGGCACTCTGAGTGTTGCTGCTTATTCACATTGTCACATGTATACACCACACAGTCTTTTTATTGCAATTGGCAAAACTGACTGTTATGGAGTGCATAAAGACCTCAAGGGTTTTGTTTGTACCGGTGTTTTGTTTGTTTGTTTGCTTAATTATGAGGGGCTTCTAAACATTCTTTACTCCAACTTCCTGTAAGTGCTCAAGCTGGGACAATTTGATCACTTGGCAGAGGGTAACAGGGCATAAACAAGACAGAGACAAGCCAGTTATGTTTTCTTGAACACTTGGAACCAAATTATCCCCCTGATCATTTATCTCTAATCACACTATCACTACCCCTCCCTATTTTTATTTATGCAGTTTATTATGCCATTCAGGTTTTCTGAAGCTCTGCAGTAAAACTGAAGCAAATACAACTGTATATTAAATCAATACATTCAGTGGTTATTTGATCATTTCCTTTGGCAATATCACACATATTCGATCTAAGAGCTACAAGCAAGGGGATGGCACTTCTTGTTTGGAAATGAAGAGCCATGTTGCACATTTAAAAAAAATTCGTAATGAAACCTTCATTATAGAGACATGTATCTCACCATCCATCATCTCCAAACACGCAGGCTTGGAAATGAAAACCTGCCTGTGTTTAATTTGATGGGCTGAGCGTTCCCATCCTGCCCGGGGAGGGGGAGGGGAGCGGCACTTTATTTATTCACATGTCTGAAAATAGACAGGTAAATTTTGGAGCATCATCTTGCCTTGAAATCCTGGAACCACTTATCTGAAAACAGCCCCAAATCACGCGCCCTCGTTTCCCGTCGCACCGAGGGCTCCATTGTTTGCTCCCATTCACTCGGCAGGGGCTTTGCCCTGCGCTCCCCTCCCAAGCTGTGCAGCATCTGCCACGGGGGTTTATTTCCTTTTTTATTTATTTATTTCCCCGATTTTGCTTCTAATCTCTGTTCCTTTGTGGTTTCCTGGAGTCGTCCTGACAAAGCCACATACTCTGTTCCTGTCCTTTATAGCACTGGAGGGCACTGCAGAACACATGAAATTTGTTTCTAATTTTACATCTGCCAGAAAACATTCCTGGGTTACAAATACACGCCAGCAAAACTGGTAGGGCCTATCCCACTAACACCGCAAGACAAACAAGCTAAAAGGAAATAAAAGGGACTAAAATACAGCACAAATATTTTTTGCACTTCTTTTAGCTTGTGAAACCTTTTTCCCCACCTTCTCCCACAATTTACCTGAGTTAAGCTTTCTGGTATTACATATATATCTGTTTATATTTAGAAAAAATAACTACAATACAAGAGGATGAGAAGGAACAATTCAGTTTCTCCTCTTCTGCAAGTCCCACACAGAAGGAGACGGCTAAAAATACCTTCAGCCAGAGGCACGTGGAGGATGGCTCCCTCCCCAACCTGCCACTGAGACACTGAATATTTCAAGCAACTGGCCAAAATCCCAGTGCTCCAAAGTAATTTTAAACTCAAAGAGTGATCACAGCTGCATTGCTGCCATTTATATGTGCAATGTGCTTTACAGCAGCCATTTCTTCTCATCATTACAGTTTTCTAAATGATACTTTAGCAAAATCCTTCTCAACTTTCTAAATAACTTTTCAGCAAAATTATTCTCAACTTTAGCAAAATTATTCTCAACCACTGCAGGGCAAGCCTCCAAGGGAGTAAGAGCAGCACCCCGGTGTGGATGAAGTGCCAGGTCAGCAAGGCCCTTGGGCAGGGCCAGCTCAGGGATGGGCAGCACTGCAGTCGGTGCCCCACTGATTCCTGCCACAGGTTGGAAGTTCAGGCTGTGCTTCAGTGTCTCGCTGGGCTCTGTGTCTGATGCACTGAAGTTTCACCTACACATAAGCAGCAGCCCCCAGCCTGGCTCAGGCTTCAGGACTGCAAATGTCAACCGACCAAGGAACACAACTCCGGGTTTATTTTCATTAGCAGCAGCGCAGTGTCGTGGTATTTCTATGCTCTGCAAGCGCTAATTAAAGACCTTGCCATAAGGAACTTGAAAGAATGTTTCAGAGTTGGACCCAGCTCTGCAGCTCGGGTTTATCAGATTAAATGTAACAGCACAGATATTCCAGCGCTTCCTATAAGCTGTGGAGGGGACCCTTGCATTTTTACACCTGCAGAATTTTGCGCTAGACAAAAATATACAGCTGCTGATGGAGAACACCAGACCCACCCTGGCAGTGCCCACTGGCTGACCACAAGCACACTGGCAGTGCAGAGTTGGTTTAGGGAGCTGGGGCAGCAACTAGGGGAGTGTTTCCATCCAGAATATTCGGATGGTTACAGAGTGATGCAGCAGTTGTGTTCACCTGATCAACAAAACTCGTATCACAAACTTAGACTCAGTTCCTTCCATTAAAACACACTGGGAAAAACTTAGCCTGAACGACACAAAATTCATCAACTTGTGCATGATTCTCATTCAAAACTTCAGCCATTCCCACAAAATTTCCCTGGGTACCAGTATATGTGATCCAACATGTCCACTTAGGACCAGGCCTGAAGAGCGTGCTGCTTTTCGGATTGCATTACAGTAAATTTACAGGGCTGAACTGAAAAAAACCCCACATTTATTTCAGCTGGGTTTGGTCTTTCATGTTCCAACTTCCCCAGTGATCATTCTCAGGGAGAAATTTCAGCCATGCAGACTTGCTAAAGACTAATCTGGCTGCATCCACACATGCACAGCCTATCTTGTGCTGTACAAACGTCTGTTCCAATATGGATTATGGGCTAATAAGCTCTATGGTTCTGCAAATCTTCCTGGCCTTTACTTTTTAGCTGTTATAAGAGTCATATTTCCTAAAAGGAAAAACATATGGATTGTATCTATCAAGCACAAGACGATCACAGAGTCTGCTGCTGAAATGTATTTGAAGAAAAATAAAGCCATCTATAGGAGAGCTGTGAGAAGATCTGATTTTTTGGAGTGAAGTCTGTTTGAAGTAAAAAATATTAGAAGGGAAAAAATGGAAAAGGTTTGTATTCAAATATCCATTCACTATTTCTGGTTTTATATCTCTCTTAAAACATTTTCATTGAACATGTAAGATTCAGAAGTGAAAATGTTATTTTAAAATTCCTTGTCTGGAGAATAATTCAGACTTTTGGGAACAGGAAATTTTTTGCTTAAAACTGTTCAATACATTTCACTCAAAGCATTTATCTATTTTTCTTCAGTCACCACTGCATTTTCAGTTATTTTACACAGCGTTTACTATAAATACTAGGGGAAAAAAACCCCAAACAACTCATAACCAAGTCTAGTTCTAGTCTCCAAAAGACAATTTTAAAAAAGATGCAAATAACAAGACTTGGATTTTATCAATAATTACCTCTTATATGCAAAGCTTCACTGGTTTAAATTTTTTATCCTAACTTTGACATAAATATAGGCCCTTCTCCTAACTATTCATCTCAATTTTCTTATCCGTAACACAGGGATAATAA
Organism: Oxyruncus cristatus; assembly: GCA_013399855.1. Taxonomy (NCBI): domain Eukaryota; kingdom Metazoa; phylum Chordata; class Aves; order Passeriformes; family Cotingidae; genus Oxyruncus; species Oxyruncus cristatus. The sequence continues at coordinate 360,751 of VXAY01002475.1, forward strand.
TACTGGCTATACTTGCCTCAGTGGAGGGGATTAGTTGGTATCTACACGGATCCTGCCTGTATAAAGCACAGTGATTATTGCCTGAATGTCGGTATCTCCTCTGCTAGCCTTGAAAATACCATATGCCTTCTGGCCTCAAAATCAAAAAATATCTTTAGTATTCAAAGTATTTCATTTTTTTTTGCTACATCAGAAAGAAAATCTACAGACAACTGGGCAGTTTGCAGAGCGGCCAGTGCAGAAGGACACAGCATCCTAAGGGTGCCATCCCAGATTATGAGGCCGGATACACGAGTTGCTTCGTTCCTCAAGTGATCAGAGGCAGACCACCAGCACGCAAAGCAGTGTGTTTGCCATAATTCAGTGGCATTTATCAAAATGTCCAATCCTGTCCGTTCAGAAAAAAATAACCAAGTAAAAGAGCCCCCAACAAAAAAGTCACACATTTCCCTCCATACTTGTCTACTTTCTCCATCGCTTCCCTGACAATTTTCTTATGAATTATACCTATTTTTTTTTCAATAACATGTAAGTTATCACAGAACGTATTTTTACATCTACAGCTGGAGTTCCAGGCTGAATTCTGGGTACCCAGCTTTTTGTCAGCCTATTGCAGGAATGAGATATGAAATATATATATGTATATATTTTATTGATAAAGATAAACATGATTTGTAAGATGAGTCAAATTAACAATCGATTACACACTAATGGGCTCTAATCAATACATTAATTTAACTAAAAGGAGGGGTAGAGGAGGAAAAATGGAAGAGTAATTTAAAATAGCAGGATTGCTCTGCCGGTACATAAAAAAAAAAACAAAACAAAAAAAAAACCCAAAAAAACCCAGCGTATAAAATAAAACTGAGCCGCCCTTTGTGGAGGAATGCAATATCCTCTCTCTCGTTCTCTCACCTTGTTTCTCTGTATGATGTGGCGTGTGTTTATTAAAGAATAAAAGCGCAATTATTACACTTCCAGCAGATTGCAGGGCCCGGCCGGCGCGGCGGCAGCGGTACAGCAGTGTCAGCCTGCTCTCTAGTGTTGCTGGAGGTGTGCGGCATCCGGCCACGCTTCCAGCTGCACCCGCTTAAAACTCGGCCCAAAACCCTAAAGGAGCTCCCTCCCTATCTTCTGGGTGGCAAGGAAATCTCAATTATGCACACAAGGGATGTGGTTAGGGGGAAAAGAAAGAAGGAGGAAGAATGTTTAAATTGTATACGTAAACTGTTTTGTTTTACAAGCTGGAGTAAATCAGCACATTTGTAGGCCATATTTATCTGATCCACTCAGTAATAATCTCTCTCAATGAACACTATTGATGTGGCATTTATGCCACTACAGAACATAACCAATCCCTTAAATTCAAATAAAGCATTACTGAAAAAATAAGAATTTTTGCTTCTGGGCAAGTCACTACTGCAGAAGGGCACAAATTTCTTCCATGTTTCTGTCAGGAATTGAGGTGGAAGAGTATGCCAGGAACGGAAGTAAGTGCAGAATTCCCCCTGCTCTCTCTGCCTTATAAATTCAGCCCTCACTCGCAGCCCCATAACATTAACAGAAGTGCCATGGTCTAAAAATAAACCAACCAACTCCCCTCACAAAGGGATCAAGAAAGGAATCCAGTCCTTTTAGCACCAACGTCCTAACGGGAGGTACAATCCTGCAGGCTGGTGCTAACGGAGCCTCACACAGACCCTGGTGAGATTTTGAGGCTAAAGAGGGGGCACAGCCAGAGGAGCAGCTCCATCACCCGTATTTGCTTTGGATGACACAGTTCAAGGCTGCTGTTCAGCCCTTCTTAGGTCGTGTAACACAAGGCCTTTGTACTCTCAAGCCTTGTTACACAAACTGACAGTGAAAAGGGAGATGGGCATGATTCATGCCAAGTAATTCCAAGAAAATCCAAACAGAAGAAATGGAGCTGTTACAACTGCACACAAAGGTGCCATCTCCTAAAAAACTTAGAGAGAAAAAGCAGCAAGTGCAGGTTACACGCTATGCTTTGGTAGAGAAAGCACTTCCAAGGCACAAATAATCTCTGAAAAAGAGAGAGAGAGCTCAGTTAACATAAATCAGGAGAAATGCACGTGGAGCTACTCCTGTTTGCTAACACTAAAACCTCATGTCCAAGACTTCAGCACAACCCCGGTAATACAGTGTACTCTCCACAGGTTCACAGACCAGGAAACAGAGCTGAGCAAAGACGTGGCTGTGGGTTTTAGTGGAGGCCAGTAAAGGCCACTGAGTGAACCAGAGACAGGGAGTTCATCCTACTGACTGGGGTGCTCTCTGGTGGGAAACTCCTCTCTCATTTCACAGCAGTAGGCATCTACACCAGGTTACCAACAAAAGCAAGAGTTACAGTCCCTGGGCTGCAGGTGGGGGACCAAAACAGAAAGTCTGCCTGCACAGTACCCCCATAACCCGTGGTGCTCCTGGGAGCAGCATTTCTCAGACCCTTCTTACATAAAAAGTTTCTTGTCAGTAAAACACCAGTGCAGAGTTGCCCCAACACCCATCTCCTCTTGGAGAATGGAACTACCAAGTCTGTAATGCCAGATGGTATTACAAAGGAAACAGCTACAACTATGGGGGTTTCACTGGATGTAATCAAATATTCAGCTAATATCCAGTGTATACCTGAAATCAGCTCAGTCTTAGGAAGCTTTCCCTGATATATGCACAGCTGCTGGAAATGGATGACTTCTTTCATTAATATTTGCTTCAGAAAATATCTAATTTACTTTGGTGGTGTTTATGTGCTTTCTACAACTACAGCAATAAATCAGTGTGCTGGGAAGACCATTTCACAGAAAAGGCAAATCTTAGGTGGGTATTAAACAACACTCATTCAGAATGAACTCTGAACTTCTGAAATGAAAATTTGAAGATTATATGAAAAAATCTACTAATCTAGATGATGAGAACAGTATGATGTTAGAACTACAGATATTGAAGATACTAGTTTTCATTAAGTGCAGCCACAAACTAGACACAGCAAAATATTCACAGAGAGTTTGCTTAGAATAACCTAAAATCATTTTTCTCTGCAAGAACAACTGTCCCAATATACACATATACCATTTTTATTAATCAATTCCATTGTTTGTTGACAATGGGTGATCAAATACACAAACTAAAATTAGCAGCTGGTGGTTTAGTTTAAATTAACGTCTCTTGTTAGTTACTTTAAATTATCATAAAGGGTGCTGAAACCCACACAGACTTAAAACCACACGGGCAAAACAGTCTCTGCTATCATCATGTTTACAGTAGCTCAGCCTCTGGCTGTGCTGGGTAATACCCTGCCTTGCTCCAGCTCTGCTCACTGGGCACATTTCACGTACTTTTTATAACTAAAAATACAAGTTTTATAAGCAGTAGCCTCTTGTTTTGTTTGTTTTACTGCTAGACCTATAGAGAGTTATTTTGATTTCTCTGACACTGGATAAACCTTACTGATGTCAGTGAACTCTGAACCTGTAATTCTGCGTGTTTTCAAAACAATCTCTCTGTATGGAAAGTGAGACCAGGTTAGGATCAAGTAGAACACTACAGTATAAACCTAATGTGTTTATTAAAGACCATCTCCAATTAGCAGGAGAAAACACTTCTGCTGTTTGAAAACAATTTACCAGTGTAAGTTTGAAGAGAATTAACTCCTTCTTGAATACTATTTTATTTACTAATGTACGTTTAGACTTCTAGTAAATTTATTGGGCTTTTTTTGAATTCACCCAAAAGACAGGTTTTCATAATGGCTCAGCCCTAGCAAGTAGTTCAAACCCTACGAGCAGCCATGGTTTTAAGAAAGCCCCCCATGCAGTGCCCAAAACCCCCCCGGTTTGTTTTCAGGTAGTGAAGGCCAAAACTAGCCATATAAATGACTAGGATATAAATTACTATTATGGCAGTACTGGAAACTTAAACAACCAAAATCAATTGCTCGCTGCACACCATAACTGGGTACTTGGGATATGCTGACTATTTTTCCCAAACCAATTAGCACTGTGCAACACCACTTTAAGGCACTTTTAGCAGTAACTCCTACTGGTATGTGTCTTCTGACTTTTATACTCTGACCAGCTCTGTGCCTGCAAGTGTTGTCTCAAGCCTGCTCAGCCTCTGCAATCTCTGGAGTATTTTTGTCTGCTGTTCATAAAGAAGATTTCCCCAGTTTTATTTTATTAAGCAGAGCAGAGCTAAGCTTGGGGCCAGCAGCAAAGCAGGAGTCCAGACCTCAGAGTAACAAGGGCCCATGTGGGAGGCTTCAGCTGAAGCCGAGCAGCTGCTTTATTCTGCAGCTCCCTCTACTTGCTGCATCCCATCATGGCAGTGTGACAATTCGCCTCTGTAACCTCCCAATCACTCTTTCACAGGTCAGATCGCAAGATCAATAAAAACAAGAAAAAAGGAGACATGTACCCGTGTAAGAAAATCCAGGAAGTTCAAAGTTATAGCTGACAGTCTGGATTTAACTCTGACTGATCTGGGAAACAAAACAAAAGTGGAGCAGTGACATGAATGAAGGATGAAGTGTCAGATTGTAAAGTAGTTGGTTTTTATCGATCTAAGTCAAGCCCTTACAATGATTAAGTCCAAATTTCTCAAATTAAGCAGAAAACAAATAAAAGGGAAGAAATAATGGTTTCTAAATGTTTACATATGAGAGGCCCACAGCTCTCTAGTTAGTATCTTGGTAATTTAGCCATTTAAAAAAATTAGAGCAGTGCATTCTGCACATGAGACATTTCTCTGAGTACATGATAACACCCAAACAGTGTTGCTTACAGCGACAGACCAGCGCTTCCCCTCCAGGTCTGCATTATTTGCCTGCAAGTGCAGCATACAGTGCATTTCATAAGTGTAACCAAAGAGTAAGTTACAGCTGTCAAAGAAAGAAGACCGAAAACGTACAACTGTGCAACCTCCATGGCAGAGAAAGGCTGCCTCCTTAAATACTGAAATTAGCATCAGTGACAAATGGTCTCAGCAGGCACACTCTGCTTTCCCTGGTCCTGCCACCAAACTGGATGTGCCTGCCAGGAGAAAACACTTCCCTTACTGCTGCTCTGAGAAAGGGGCAGATGATCAGTAGTTTAGGACTGAATTACTGCACTGGGATGCAGAGGAAAGCCTGGCTGAGACCACTGAGTTTAGAATCAGATCACTTATTAACTGCGTGCACGAGAACAGGGGCTCTGCACACACGGTACCACAGCCCCCAGCACAGCTCTGGCACACTCTGCAGCTACACCTTCATGGCTGAGGGATCTCACTTCTCTTACTGTTTCAAACTCACTGTGTTCAAGTGGTCTTTGAATCCCACTCTTTGGGTGGGATTCCACCCAAAATCACATCCTCAAACTTTCTGAAAAGGCAGCACAGATCCCTACAGCTGAATTTGTTATTTTGTTTTTGCAGAGGTAGCTTCCAGGTGTTTAAAAAAATATTTGGATCATATATTCATTACTTAGCAAATAAACTCCTTTACTATACTGATGGGAAGAGATAAAAATCATACAAGTTTTTATTGCAGCTGCCTCAATTTCTCATGGTTAAAAAGCAACCTCCTGAAAGAGACCATTGAGATTCATGATTCAATGCATATTTATATTGTTTTAAAGAAAAAGAAAACTTGAGAGTCTTGTTTTGCAAGATTAAGCAACAAATGTCTTATATTTCAAATGAACTGCTAAGACTTAATCCTGCAATTCTTTTCTAATCCGAGCGGGTCCTAAGGACTACCATGAGATCAAGGACTCCTGGCAGGAGTGTGTTTGCAGGGTCAGGGCTTTCATCTGTGTAGAATGCGTGCAGCCAGCCACCAGGTGAACTCATTTTGCTGAATTTCTAATCCTCTTGAGTATCGTGGGCTTGAAGGTTCAGATAAAAATAAAATCTAAGAAAAAAAAATAATCAAACTTTATTGAATTTCCTTTCCACTTAGACAATGAAATAGCAATGGAGAAGATGAAAAGTGTGTTCACCGAGAATGTGATGAAATATGTAATAGGACCCAGAAACGGGGGTGCTGCTCCTGAGAGTGAGCAAGTACAAATTGACCCTCTTATACATTTCCCCCTTAAACAGAACATATGTCTCCATGTCCAGTCACACACATATATATGTGAAATTCCTTTGACCTATGCAGGAACTGTCAGTAGAGTCTTTCCCTGCCATCTCATCTGCCATGATATCAATAATTCTTCTGCTGTTACAGCAGCCCTTCCAGAAAAGGAGCAATGCAGTGGTGAGAGACAGAGCTGCTCTGTCCTACGCTTGGGATTTCCCTGCAGGCATAAGGGTGCAAGGAAGATGAGAGCAAAGAAAGCAACTAAGTAGCTGTACCTATTTCCACCTTTGTTTTCACAATAAACCACAATCCTGTAGCACTGATGAGAGGCCACGGCCCACAGCCCTCCAAGGAGGACCAGAGCACCTCATGAGGAACTGGGAACACTTCCATTTGTGCACTAGACTCCTATGGAAACAGGCACAAGACCACCTCTGTCATCAGACACTGAGGTCCCCCCGGTCAGCATCTTAACAAAGGGCTCTGCCACTCCACCACCCTGAACGGGGATCCCCCCATCTTCCCCCACCCAATGGTTCAGAACAGAGCTCTGTCCCCACAGTGACAACAGAAGCACAGGGCAGAACAAGCATTTCTGAGAACAGGCTTGTGTAGAAATAAAGATCTGTAATAAGGTCTGCAAAACCTTACCTGGGGAAGGTGGAGGCAGGGGCAGCACACAGGGGCACCTGGGGATGGCTGCTGGGGACAGCCCCTTGCAGCTCTAAGAGTTGCTCCTGCTCCAGGTGTGGAAGTTTACTGCAACTCATCAGGCTATTTGCTCTCCCCACTTCATATGAAACTTGTTGCCCAGCTACAATGTTTTATTTTAAACCCAACATTTTTATATTCCTATCAGTTCAGCTACTCCTTCCTAAACTGAAATAAAATTATGTAGTAGTCAAACATGAGAAAGAGGCTTTTACAGGCTTCAATCATTTTTAGAAAATTTGATTATTTGAAAGGTTTGCTCTGAATTTAAATATTTGCAACTCTTATGAAATCAGCAACATTGTTATAATTTCTGAGGGTTTTGTGTTCCCTTGTCTTTTGAAATATAAGAATAATTCACTGGCTGCTTAGTCTGAACACAGCACCTGAGTCTGTGAGCACTGCTCCTTGGTCTGCAGGCTTACACTGAACACACAGTTGTGACTGCAGCTGGGTCACAGGCTAAATTCATTAATTAGAGTACCTAATAAATTGTTATTGATACTGTTCACTTGTTTGTCACCACCCAAAATACTCAATAATGTCAACAACAGAAAATAGAATGTGGTAAAAGCCAAGCTAAGCTTACATAAATTACCAGAGGAAAAAGCCCAGATGAAGATAGCAGCAACAGTGGAGTGAAGGAGGGGGAAGCAAAGAGGTGATCAGAGATCCAGCTGCTATCTCAGCCAGCACTTCACAGGGTCCTGCTCAGCATTAGCAGGAGGGAACAGACACTGGCTTTTCTCCTTATCCACCTGCCATACCCTCGGTAGGCTGGACTCATCTTTACTTGAGTCAAATGAAGAACTCGGTGTAGCTGAAAGACATTTTTCCATTTTTTCCATTTGATTTTGCAGATGTGGCTGGAGGGAGTGCTCCTTTGGAACATCAAAGCCTTTCATGAATATATGTTATTTTGGTAATGATCCTTCTGCAGTCTAACAAGTCTAAAACAACCATTTTGTGGAGAGTTCATTTTTCTTCTCTTTACAAGTGTTTTCTATCAAATAAGAATCCTGATCTTGACAATGAAATGAAACATTGGTTTTAATGCAATATATTCATAGGTCAGAAGTAATTTCCCCCCATAATCCACTTCACCTTTTTCAAACCTGAGGATTTTTTACTCTGAACCAGAGCAAACCCTGTTCTCAACCAGCAGCAGCAACGAGTCACAATTAAAACTGTGTTGCCCTTTTTCAGCGTGGGCTGTGACACCTGTGTTTGCTTTTCTTTAATATTTGTACCATCTTCCTTCATATCCACTCGAGGTGGGGTTCTTGTACTGAGGCTGTGCCAAGCAACTCGTGTTGCAAGGAAAAGCCTGTCTGCCTTCCCTGCTCACCCTGCTTCCACCTGTGGGGCTGGAAACACAGGCTGTCGAGGGACCTGATGCTCTCGGACTGGTTCAGCTCTGAGCACCTGAAGGCTTGTTCCTTACTCTAATATTTGAATGTTTCCCACTAGCACAGCTAAAAGCAGTGGGTAGAGGAGAAGGGAAGCGCTCCCGTGGCTGCAGAGAGCTGGGACAGCCAAGCTGCAAGGAAAGCTGGGGCCTGAGCGGGGCTGCTGCTGCAGCATTTTCAAATTCTGCAGAAGCAGAACAGTATCAATGCCTAATCTTATGCGATTTAAAGTTACCACAGCCAACATTAGGATCAAAAGTTTGATTTATGCAGTTTAAGTTTACCAGGAAGAGGTTTTCTCCCCCTTCAGTTGCATTCCTTATGGCTCCCAGAAGGAAACGATCTTTCATAGGCAGAACTAGAACAGCCTGTCATAATCACTTATACCTAATGAAGGATATTTATTGCTGTCACCAGAGACTTAAGGTCTAAAAATCCCATCTTATAAAAATGTATAAAAAAAAAAGAGAATGTAATGACTTCACTGATCCGTTGCTGCTAAATCAGGAGTACGTGGAGAATTTGGATTAATTCACATGTTAAAATTGATAAAACATGTTGGACTGACCTCAGTGGCTGCAGCATGGAATATTTGGAATACTGGATGTATACACAAGCATGCACTTGTTCATAGCTTTTCTAACTTGCTGCCAGTTTTCTTCAGTTTGTTTCCACTAAGCTGATGCAAGGCTCATAACTGTGTTACATGAGAAAGTCATGAGGCCAGTCATCGTGCAATCAAAAATCCTGCCCATGCACAACAAAAACAGCCAAGGCTTTTTGGAATTATTTTGTGCTGAGAGTTTGTGTGTGGGTTTTTTTTTTTTTATCTTCTTTTTAAATATACAATTGAAACTACTTACTAGGAGTTCACCTGGCCCCGCCTGCTTTGGCAGGGCAGAAGCAGTAGCCCCACTCCGAGCACACTGAGCCCTTCCAAGTAGACCCAACCAAACTGCTGCAATGTCCCTGAACAGTATCCCAATTACTTGAACAGCAAACACTGGATTCTTCCTACCAAACCACACAGAAGTATTCATGCAGGTGATAGTGACTTCATGAAGATACTCTTTTTTAAATGGCAGATATAGAAAAAGCTCTTATAGGCACCAGCACCTTTGTGCTCTCATTCCTACACTTCAGATACCACACATGAGAAATTTTGTACTTGTTATTCCCCTGTTGACAGAGTATACTTGAGTATCTGGAACAGTTTGAGCCACTGAGTGATAAAAAGACAGTGTATTTGGAAATACAGGCCTGAAAAATATAAATAACAAGAAAAGAAGTGGAAAGCAGGTCTATAAATAGCTAGGAACAAAGTAAAACTAGATACAGATAGAAGATGAAAGTTCACATTACTATTTTAACTGTAACAACCCTTCTAAGGCACCTATTTCATCTGCTTTCATTTCTTTTTTCCTCTCTGTCCTTTACTTCATTAGCAATGTTTTATTTACAACTTATTTAAGGTGACAGTTTGTTTTGCCCTGTGGACAACCAGGGGGATGCCCATAATCATTTTAAAAGCTTTAATTCAATGATACACATAGACATGCATATAAAGACTAAGATTTTTTTTATCCTCTGAAATTTCAGGATATTCTAAAGACTTTCTACACTCTTACCCTTGTGTAGGGTTATCCACTGTTTTGGGGAGTTTTGATTCCTGGAAATCAAAGGACTTTGGATCAGGGCAATAATTTACTGTACAACTCAGTGACTTTGGTGGACTTGCACTCAATTTGCTGTTGGTCCAGTGATCTTAGGCCCTGAAATACAGACACAGCTCTCAACTCTCTGTCTACTCTTTAGGAGTAGAGCAATGCATGAACTCTTTTCTTCCTTTTACCACACATGTCAATACATTTTCTCTCTAGGAAAATAGTTTCCTGTTATTTTTAGCTCAAATCACAGCTTCATTTTTTTAAAAAATAGAGAGTCTACACTGTTTCTTTCTAGTCCTCCAAACCTAATTTCCTGGGCTGCAAAAGAAAGCTGAAAAAGGTGAAAACACCATTGACTTTTGATCTGTTTTAGTTAAGAGCATGCCAGGCTTCTCAGATCCAGTTCATAGTCCTCTTTTAAGTACCTTAAGGTAAACGATGCAAGTCCCAACTATGTCAGAACATGCTTTGCTCACCTCTTCTCCCCCCCTCAAACCATTTCTGACCCTGCTTTGGGGGACAATATTGAAAACAGTGAAAATATAACCCTGTTAAAAACATGAATCAAAAAGTCACTGCTTGTGGACATGTTTTTAAAATTGCTTAGTTGCATGGAAGTCCCTTTAGTGCTTGAAGGACTTTAATAAAATTGATTTTCTGAGTATAGCCTTTTAGCAGCTACTGTATAAGCTTGAAATATGAACCCTTCATTGTTGAAAGTGTTTCATTTTTGCCCTGCAACTAATGATCAAGGGAAAGAATGTGTTCAGAATTCTCCATGGTTGCCATTTTCATAATTAAATTGTGCTAATAATAAAGCTTTGCAGACTTTAAACAAACTGGCACTGGAGTGGAATGTGGTTTGCAGTGTTTCATTTAGAGACCTCTGCAATTAGCCCTTAATGAATAAGCATACCACAGTGATAAGTAAGACATCTCTGTGAACCGGTTATTTACCAAAGCACAAAACTGTGACATTTTCATTCCAATGACTGAAATCTATTCTCCAGATTTCTTCTGAAGGCTCTTAAGTAATTTGGGAAGTTAAAACCTGTTAATTGACTTTAATGCCTGATGTGTAATACCAGCAGTACCACACCACTCTTTATCCCAAGTACAATGGCTCAAAAATAAGCAGCAGAGTCAGTAAGACACATGTAGCTGAATATGAGCTGCATACACAGTGCAGATCTACTGGTTTTTTGTAAACTATACAGAACTTTGAACTAATCCCATTCATTGCAGAGCCACAGCTACAGGTTATACTTTTCCCTCCCATGCTGTCTACTTACTTACACTAAGACTCACATTAAAAGATTCTTTCCTATATTTGTTCATTAATAAAAGATACCTTTTTAAAACAACCCAAGCCCTACACATTTCAAGATATTTTATGGTAGTGTAAATCTGGGAACAATGCTGATGTACATCAGGGAAGAACCCAGCCCATTGTGACTGAATACACAGAATTAGGAGATTTGGGTTAGTTCACTGACTGCCTTTCTTACAACAGTAGTGCACTGCCTGTAGGAGGGAGTCATTGTTTTCTGGCAAAACTCATTTCAACATCTAATGAACCAGATGTAGTGGACTCTCAAACCCATGCTTTGGTTCATATAACACAGCAGGGTATAGGATCCTGGGATTTTTTCCGTGGACTTCAGTGAGTATTGGATATGGCCCTAGGAAGAGAATATTGTTGACTGTTGGCAACAGGGAGTATCAAAAAAACCCAGACAGACAACTCGACAGACTGTCAGCAGACCACTGTCTCATAGCTATCACAAGGCAATAGGAAGATAACACAGTATCTGCAAAAGTTACTCTGCTTCAGCCCAGGTTATCAAACCCAAGTTTTTCTAAGTTGCCTTTTCCTGACAGGATCACAGGCACTACTGATCATCTAAGTGTGTTTCCTGTCTCTCAAATATTTGGGTAGGCAACTTTGTACTATCACATTACAATTCTACTTGAGAACTTTTTTTTTCCTCCTTTGCACTCAGTCATCTTTCTTTTCTTTTGTAAAAATAACACAAGAATTGCAGAGAAAAAAGTTGGTGTATACAAAAATGTTAGAGCCTCTGATGCGTTTTAGTCTCCACAACAATCTGACACAAATCTTTTCCAAAAAGAAATGTAAGATACAGACACAGGGGAACAAGAAATATGAAAAAGATCTAGACATGCCATCTCCAGAACCACAAATAACAGACAGCAGTTTTGTGCAGTTTGCAGTAATTCTTGTGGCAGCATTTGGTACAGAAACACTGCAAACGTCAACCTGACCATCACAGAGTCTGCCACATCCCGAGTCCCCTCTGCAGCAGAGCTCAGCTCCAGCTGCTCAGCCTGCACAGGCAGGTACAGCACATACTCACAAACACAGGTATCAAATTATCTGTACAGATATTTTCTATTTAGAAAATGTGACACTACAAGGTCTCTGGAGTCACTGCTGTCTTCACAAAATACTTTAAAGACGTCCTTTCAAAATCTGATCCATGGATGCTACAAACATGCTAGGATACATCATGCAATGGGAAAAACTGGGAAAAAAATAGGCATTAAGAGACATAGTGCAGCTTATGGTGCAGAGCCACCCCAGCGCCTCTGTATAAATGAGCTCATGTCCAGCAGGGCTTAATTAGCCTTGGCTCACCACTGGCAGCAGGTCAGTTATGTTGATGTCGTGAATGTCCAGCTCAGCTGGACATGACCTGGCTCTTTAGAGAGCCAGCTCAGATGTCTCTGTGTCTGTAGCACCGTTGATCTGAAACTCAGACAGTTAACTCTTGGTTGACTAAATCTGGTCTGTAGCTGGACTTTTTGTTTCACCTATTCCTCTTGAAGTTGCTGAATATCATCCCTCAGACAGAAATAATCATCTGCTTTATGCTTTAATCTACACCTGGTCATCTTACACCTTTATTATCCTGCTGGAGTTGCCCCTTCAATAATTGTCTCCTCTTTGTCTTATGTTCATATTCCCCGATATGTTTGAATACAGAAAACTTACACCATATTTGTTAAATGCAGACCCATGCTCTGCAGCACACTATCATGTTATCCTCTACATTTAAAAAAATCCTTCCTTTTAAAATTCTGGTTATTTTTCTTATTAAAAATTATGTCTTACTCTCAAATGTCAGGGCAACAAGCTCCACAAGCTTCTTTTGGCAAAGTGTGAAAAACTAAAACTATTTGCTGTTCTCTGTTTTGTTCTTAAAAGTCTCTTATTTGTTCTCAAAAGCACTCAGTGTTAGATTCTCTACCTAGAAACATGTGGAAATTATGTGCTATAGCCCACGCCAAGCAACGGGTCATCTTTGTAAAACTGGCAACGCTGCAATGGATGAACTTACTTTATGCCAAGGGGTGACAGGGACAGTGTCCCAGCTTCCAACCCAAATTCCCAGGCATGAGAAGTTGGTATGTGGCTATGATGTCAGATGAGAAGCATCATGTCAAAATCACACCCAAGGTCCATTGTGAGCAGCCTTCTCTGATGAGGAGGACAGGCAGCAGATGGATTAGAATAGTTCTTTCCTGGGCATCTTAATCCCACCATCTTGTTTATTCAGTAGATACCAAGTGTCAGTTGGCTTGACACAGACTGTCTTGGGACTGGCACATTTAATAACAGTGCAGCTATTGCCAAGGCTGTTATCACAAAATTGACTCAGTCAGGATGCCTCCAGGTACTGCCATTTTAAGAATTTATGTAAGAAAGGAATAGATCTTCGGAGGTAACGAAAATTTTGAACATTCCCATCATAAGATAGTACAGCACGAACAGAAAATTTGGCACACACCTTTTCCAGGCTTGCCAAAATTGAGCCCCCATAGCCAGACAGTGACTCATAGAGCCTGCATGGGACAGCCCATCGAGGCTGCACTGATGGGAACTTCCAGGTGTCCCCTGGACAAAACTGAGAGCCCTAAACTGGAACCTCAAAAGTGAGTGAGGAGCGACATTTTATTTGTACCAACACTGTACCTTGGTACCAGGATAGCTGGTCTATTATTTTTATTCATCGAGGAGTCCCATGAATGCCTAGAAATACTCCTGCAAAGAGCAGCTCCATGCCTGACCCGTGCAAAGCAGCAAGAGGCAGTCACCTCTACAGTAACTTCTTCATCTCTGTTATAATGTACAGGCTCTTTTCTATTTAGACTTTATACATCAGACTAAAATATTTAGCACATAGAAATGGGACAAGCGGAAGTGCTCTTCTTAAACAGAAATCTCATACAGTTATTCATAAAGCAAATCAATTGAGGCAGGGAAAGAGAATACACCTCCGATGGGCCCGGATGAAAAAAGGAGAAGTAATATATTGTGTTCATTAAAGCAATATTAAAATTAAATTTAATACAAAGTACCTGAGACTAAAACCCAAAACTATTAACCCCAAAGCCACTAACTATTCATTAGCCAAGTCAATTTTGCATCCCATTATGATTCACAATGTGTAAATTCCCATTGAAATTGATTTAGTAAACCAGCCCTTTGATGGGCCTGAAATTAAAAGGATAGAAGAAAAGATACAACTAATTGAAGAACATAATTTGATGCTTGTACAGGGTGCAAAATTTACTGAGAGCAGACTGGAGCTTTAATTAAAGACAACGGGCCAAATCCAACACCTGGGATAATGACTGAGGAATTTTGCTGAGGTCAAAAGTACTGCAGCCACTCGTGACAGGGCTGAATGCAGCTCCTGGTAGTGTCCATTTTTTAAAAAAAGCCAGGGGAAACAGACTTGGGGGAAAAAAAAAAAAGGGGGGAGAGAAATAAATTAAGAAATATGTGTTTCTGGAAGTTACCTTGACAGGCCTTCCTTTGCATTGAGCAACACTGGGAATTTCTTTTGGCTGATGCTGAGGGGGACAAAGTATAAGATGAGGATACTCCTGCTTGGACTCCCAAATTAAGAGTGATGAGAACAGTTTCACACAACTGTCAGGAAAGACACCTGTCTCTTGCACTGGGAGCAGAGAAATAAGACCTCATGGTAAACCAGAGCCTTTTTCATTCACATATCAGGGATGTCCCGACTGTTTGAAACAACTTTGTAACTTCTGTTTTGCCTTGTAAAATGAAGCATTTGAGCACACAGTTTCACAACTGCTTTGTGATGAACCATTCTTAGAATATTTGTACTTGAACTTTATCAATTTCACATACTTTGGTTTTGTCACATGAAAGGTCTCACCTTCATGAAAGAAAGAGCAGCTGAAGAAACAGTGATATTCTGCACATATTTGTAGAAGAGCATACATCAGGCCATGAAGAAATTTTTCATTATTTTCCAAGGAACTCTAACTAAAATTTTTAGAAAATGAAGGCCAGGATTGAAAATTTTATTTTGTCTGCTTCCTTTGTAAGACATAGGGGCTTAAGGCACTGCTGTTCCTGAAATTTGTCTGAACCTAAATGTTCTCAGGGAAGGAGTTGTGACCAAATGGCCACTGCCAGCATCAAAAGGGAGAATTTATGGTTTCCAAAGTCTTTAGTATAGTAAGGCAAAATAACAGCATGTTTAAACCTAAGCAGAAGAGTTTAACATTTGCTATTTCCTATGACCCTTCAGTATGAAGCTGAGGAGTAAGTGTCTAAAATGACATGAGGAGAGCCAGGAGGGAAGCTGTAAATTCTGTTTTGGCAGCAGCAATGTTTTATGTTGGTTCTTATGCTCACTTTTTGGTACTTCGACTGATTTAACACTGAGCTCTCTCTTGCTGTAAGGTTGATTACACATTTCCAATCTGGGTCTGTCTTGCTCAGCAGACTGGAATGCTCCAGTACAGACCTGCAGAATAATTTGCTCAAGAAGAAGGTTGTTTTTTTTTTTTGAATAATCATAAATAAATAGAGGGTTGCAATGAGCAGCCTTGATATCCCAGTAATAGTCCATGTCTGATATTCTATCTGCAGCCATGTCATGGGGATTGCTGGAAAGGGGGTTGAAGCATCCAAAATAATGTGAGGAGAAAACAGGCATAGTTTAAAAGCTTCATCTACAATAAAACTCACGTGAAGTTTACATTCCTTGTGTCCAACACTCAGAGAGACAGATTGGGATGATCTAAGCCCACCACTGCACACTTTTCCTGGGTAGGAATGGTATGAGCTGATTTGGGTTGTTTTGCCCACATTACTTGAGCACAAACAACAGAGATTGCGACTGGCCTTAACCAGGAGCACGACAAACAGCAATCTGTGACCACACAAACATGCTCTTTAACTCCTCTGCATAGTTTTAAAATACACAGCAAAGTCTACAGAAACAGGAGCTTAAAAGTTGGGGTATTTGGAGCAGAGCTCACTGGCCTACTGTCTTTGTTGCGTAAATCTGTGCTGACATGGCTGTGTTTCTGCCTTTATCTGCTGGTGAGGACTCTCATCTCCACAGTGAAAGAAGGTATTCTTATCCAGAAAGTATCACCAAAGTTAGGAAGGGGCTGAAAGGCAGTCAGATTTCAGTACTGAGCAATATCTTTTTGAGCTCCATCAACAACACCTGCATAAAAGCTGTTGTGCAGGAGCAAATAAGAAAAGTTGAATTCTTTGCCTAGTGTAATTCACTTCATTTATTGACTTTTTTTCCCTTTCGTTTGTCAGTGGTTCTGAGATGCCTGGCATTCAGGATGATTTGTAATGTAAATTATATAATTGTACTTTCACATATTTTAACATCAAATGGAATGATTGACTACAGAATTTGAGCTGTCTACAGGTGGGGGTCAATTATCATCTGAATAATCACACTGCCACACAAGAATAGCATGGCCATGGAGTGTGACATATTTTTATCTCTATGCATTTCAATGAAGTCAGGCTGGTACATAAAAGGTTATCACCTAGGAAACATATTTTCCTAAGCACAAGTTAAACATGCAAGCAAGATCAGCATAGATATTCAATTTAGCCAGTCAACCCTAACCTATTAATATTTTAACAAAATCCAGTGAGGATAATTTTTTTCTTTGATCCCATCTCATTTGAGCAGCCTGGAAAGGGAAGAAAAATTAAAAACAAAATAGTCAAGCATACAGAATGAGGTTATGTATTAAGTGGGCTATTTAATGTTTTTGGCATATTATAGCCCTAGGGAAAGTGTGGATGGATTTAACAATCAAGATCTGTGTTCCCTGGGCCCACAAAGTTCGAGAAACATAAAATAATCTATACTTCCGAGCTGACAAATCTTACCTGACACTCTGCTTCATCTCACTGGGACTCTCTAGCTCAGCATTAATCATATGTTACTGGGAGTAAAAAGAAAAGTAAATCACACTAAGCTGGAAAGTGAGATGGAAGGTCTTTGGGCAAAGCTTTTAATCAATAATATGTGGGATAATAACCAGGAGCTATTGTTTGAATCTTCAGATATGAAAAGGTAGCAATGCCAAACACGAAGCAACTACAATCTGCTGAACTTCAAAGGGGTCTGATGCAAACCAAATCAGCTTGGTTTGCCCTAAATCCCACCTTCTCCCCTTCCCAGTCCATTAGCAACGTTCTGTATTCATGGTTCACCAGTATTTTGATCTAACTCCAAAGCTGCAATTAAAAGTGTCTATCTGATCCTAGAGACAGATTCAGGGGACACACTAGTATCACGTGCATTAATTTTTGGGTGTCTAATCTGAGATCCTTTTCTATCCATTGAGGTTCGGAAAATGTTCAAAACCAAAAAGACCTTATTTCTCATGTCAGACTATTCCCCTCTTTCCCTACTAGCTTCTCTTCATACAGTTATTGCTAAGACACAGAACAGCAATCATTTTGCTCTGAATCCTACCTCATTTCCAAGTACTGCACCTACTCTCATGTCTGTAGTTTCCCTTCCCTCCAGTCCTCCCCATACATTAATAAAAGGAAAACAGCAATGTTTTAGTTACTGGTCTACTAAACACTGAAGAATCTTTTAGTTTACGTATTTCTTACTGTTTAATTTAATTTAATTTAATTTGTGGTTTAAATTAGAATATGCGATCAGCGGGTAGAAGGCAGTACAACCAACCCAGTCTCTACGGGCTGAAGCCTCAGCTCTGAAATACATGTCTGTGATTGATCTGACCCCCAGCTATTCATACAGCTCAGCTCGTGACCTCTAACTTTCCTCACCCCTTCAATAATGTATGTAATAATATTTGGTTTGCTCGGTTATGAACAGGAGGTGGAGACGCTGGTCCTATCTCATACTTTTGTAATTATTATTATTATTTTAGGGGGTGGAGAGAGAGAGAGTCACTGCTCAGAGTGAAACCTAACCCAAATCCAGTTCAGGCTGCCCATTAATGCAAAACAGTTTTGAAACTGTGAATGGAGCTCCAGTAATTCCTCCACTGTTGCTCAGCAGGAGCTCGGCAACACACAGCTTGCATGACTATAGTAAAAAAAAAGTCTCACAACCGTGAAAACATTCATGGACCATTTTCACAAGCAACCCTATCAGTGAGGCAATATTTTTTTACCGCTGAGTGTGTGGGCCACGTTGTCTTCCTTTTACTTTGTTGCTTTTTTAGAACACAAATACATTTTTTCTCCCTTTTTTTTTATTTTTATTTTTGGGGGGGTAGTTTTTTGTATTTTGGGGGGTTTTTTTGCCTATAAGGCAAATGAAGGATACTTAATAATGACTCTGCTCTGCAACAACAAAAACGATATTTTTCTGCTTTAGACACAGTGATATCTGTACAGTTTATTTTTTAAATAGCTCTTTTGTTGAAGTCCAAAAAAATCTTTCATTGCTATCATTTCAACATGGTAAACTTTTCAACACCCAAAGAATTTCTCCTTCAAAATAAATAAAACAATAAGCAGCGTTTTTACAAGTTTAAGTTCATCAAAATATCTTTAAAGGGTTAAGATGGACTACTGGAAAAAAACCTGTCTCAGCTTTTAAGGAGATTTGGCTGGCTCATCAGCGACACCTTCTATCTTTATTTCAAAGCTCCCCTATCAATTTCCTCTCATTAAACCCAGGGAAAACAGAGACAGTCGCAGTGAATTCACACGTTCTTAAAATGAAACCAGTTTAATGGTCTAATAAACCCACAGTTTTTTTCTATTAGTAGTTAAAAATAATTGTAATAAATTGTTTCACTGATGACTGTGGACTTTTTCTTTGTTCATCATAAATTTATAAGAAAAATTAATCCACCTTCACTGCGGCATTGTCTGTTTTATCACACCAGCACCTGCTGACTCACTGCAAATACTCCTCTGGAGTGTTTGTCGCTCCCAGTGTGCATCTCCTTGACAAACTGTGTGGTGACAGTCAAATAATCTCTGCATTACCCTGGGGCCAGAGCAGATCCTGCTCGCCAGGCAGGAGCACACCTCACTTCTCAGCATTAGCAAAGGCGAAGGCGCTCTCCCTCCACCCTCCACGAGTTCCTGATGTGCTGCAGTTTCTGCTTTTCACCCAGGTAGGTGGATCATTGCTATATATCTCAAATGCAGACACACACTTTCCTGGACTTTGGCTTTCCAGGTAACATGAAACCAGAAAGAGAAGCGATGCTCTGCAAGGAGCTTGGCTGGTGTTGGGCTTTCTCCATGTGGCCTCGCCACCACGTGACACAGACTTTACTGTGGCTTCAGCGCCTGCAGCTCTAGACCAATTTCCAATTCCCTTGCATGCAGTTGGCACAGCTCTTCCTGACACCCAAGTTCAGGACTGATTTGGCTGCTACACCCTTTATTGTTCTTCCACAGAAAAGGGGAATGGTCTCCTACAGGTGTTTTTCTACTGATGGCAATCAAAGACAGTTTGTATGCGCCCTGAAATTACCATATGAAACATGGATTTTGTCAATTTTGGTAAACTATAATGAGACATGAAGATGTCAAGGATGTTGTGACAATAGAGAAGCCTCCATTTTTGAACAGCACTTGCACAGCATGACCCACAGTGATTACTTATGTGTCTGCTCTTACCCCAATGGGTGACCCACCTTTTTTATTTCCTGGGGCTTTAACTGCAGAAAAAGTAAGAGGCAGGAGAAGATGCAGAGATGCTGGGGGGGTGACACCAGGGCAGGCTGTCTCCTGGACATGGCCCTTCCAGACATCTGCCCAGGCAAGCCAGCAGACAGACTTTGCCAGGCTACAGTCGCCTTCTTCAAGCATCGCTGGAGCATCACTGTCTCTAGTAGGTTTTTTGAAGATTGTGAAAAAAGGATACAGGTTTGAAAACAAACGGGAAGTTCTTGGCCACTTCTGCTTCTCTTGTATTTGTACATGTTCTACAGTGATTCCTTTTATAGAGTCAGCATTTGTTAACAGCACTTACAGAAATCTCCTTTAAAAAAGGAGCCATCGTTCTCTGATGCTACATTACAGCAAGAGCTGGTATTTTCATGATGATTACGATATATTCAAAGCCACCATTTCTTAATTTGCTAATAGATATCACTCCCCTGCAGCCTTGGTCTCATTTGTAAGAACTCTGGTCTGAAATGAGCCAGTCAGGAAAGCGCATACAGGCTGTGGATGCAGTCAGAAAACTCATCAAGGTTTTCTGCCGTTTTTTGTTCTACATAAAGGAATATCTAAACCCACTAATGTCTCTGGAACCAGAATGAACTGCTTACAATGACTAGATATGAAAAAAAAAAAACAGTTTCTTTACAGTATAGTAGGCTTTTGTATATCCTTTGAGAAAAGTGGCAGTGCTGTCTGAATTTAGGCTCAGTGAAATGCTGAAACGTTAAATTTAATGGCGTTTCCTGTTCTAATCTCTCCTGAACTGGACTTAGTAAAGTCTAATGACCAACCCTTTGAAACTCCAAGTCTCCTAAGGTTTAATTTGTTATTTCTGAGGAAAAAAAAAGCATGAATAAATAATGAGAATAAGGGACACAGTGACCAGAGACAATTCACCAGTGTCATTTACATATACAGCAGGGTTCCCAGTTCCTAGAATTACTCATTACCACAATACTACAGAAAAAATTAAGCCAAATCCAGGATGACAGCGAAAAGCAAGGGCTACTCTATTCCAAAGTTATCTTGAGGAGTTCACAATATTCTCTCACAGTATTTAAAATCTGTAAGATTTGGAACATGGAGAGTTAACACAGACTAGAGAAACCAACACAAGTATTTAAGCCTCTAGTGTGTTATGAGTCAAAATTCACTTGGTTAAAGGAAAGGAGAATAAATAGCTGAACAAAACAACCTGTAATATTCTTTCAGAAGATACATTTCCTGTAAAAAGGTAACTTTCACCAGAAAATACCACTTCTGACAATCAATCCCTTTTACACCAAATTTTTCTGAGGTGTTCACCTGAATTTCTTTTTTCAAACCTAGAAATCACAGGACGGTTGTAGCAATTAGAACAATTGTTCAAAGCGTGACAAATCTGGGTTTAAGTCCTTGATTCAGACCAGGGACTTCAACCTGGATCTCTCTCATCTTACGCAACTGCACCAGCAATTAGGTTTTTTCTTATTCTGGGCTGGACCTAAGCATTTCTTTTGAATTTTTATTATATTTTTAATATCTATTTTTGTTTCATCCTTATAAGAAATATTTGCTAGAACAAAATTGTTTGGAAATCGAAAAAACATTTTGCAGGAAGAGGGAACAGGGCAGTAAATGCAGTGCTAGAGCTTATTTTGCTTTAATTTAAATGCTTTGTGAGGCAGTGAAAAACCAGAAAATTACAATAGTGGGAAGGAAAAAGGCTTTGCTCACAAAACAAATTTTCCTCCTGAAAAGCAGTTTATTGCAATGTAGAAAGCTCACTAATTGGATTTATGACAGGCAAACAGTGATGGTAAAAGGGAATAATGTGAACAGGGAAAAATAAATGCATATTAAATTTTACAGACACCTACTCATTTCCTCCGCTTTCCTGAACCAAGTACCCAGTGTTTCCAGTTTTCTGTCAGTTCCTAGTTTACTTGGCAGAACAGGGAAGGACTCTGGTGACACGTGAGGTAAATAACCACACGGAATAGCCCGCAGTCAGCACAAAGGCTCCGTGCAGCTGATACGGAGATCGGCCCTGTGAAGTTCTGCAACACACGGCCGACGGAGCCGAGAGATGCATTGTGCTGATGTGCTCTCTTTACACAGGGTTCGCCAGATCTGGTATTTATTTGCCTCACATACCAAGTCAGCTATACATTTTGCCCTCCTTAATACACTCTGGCAGAACTGCATCACCTTCTGACATTTAGCTTTTCATTTTGGGGGTTGCTGTATTTTTGCTGTTCGATGTAGGACTGAACGCACCGCCCAGTCCGGGTAGTTCTGTATTACCCAGAGTTGCAGTGTAACCTGTCTAATCCTGGCACACATAAATGTTTTAAAACATAGCTGAAATTCTGCAAGGAGAACTACTCCAAGGGTGTGACTGCAAAAGTCACCTCGAAATGTTGCACTTATTTCTCACTTTCATTTGGTGTCATAAAAGACCTCGGCATCAATCATTAACAAGCTATTAACACGTGCAGCTGATAAAAGTGCTCAAAGTCTGGGCGATAACAATGACTGAAATTCCTGGTTTACAGCTGGTTTAATCTAAGTCTATGGAGGCCACTCAGGTTATTTTCTTGACTAAAAAGTGTTTCTCCGTTCTGCTGCTTTCACCTCTGCCTGTGTAACGTGCACAGAGGCTGCATTTTCTCATCTCTGCTCTGCAAAACTTGCGCCTTCCCTCCACTGCCTTTCCCACTCACTCTTGAAAGCTGTTTGCAAGAGCAAGGAGCCAGGAAGTGATTTCATTCAAATGTCGTATGATTTTAATGCTGTTACCTGGTAGTGAAGGTGCTATCAAAGGAATGAAAAATCTCAGCTCAATTTGCAATTTGTAAACACAATAGTGCCTATTAACAATAATGAACAAACAGGCTGTAATTTAGGCAGCATCACAGAAAGGCGTTTCCTTCCAGTTTTCTAAATTGTACCAGAACTCAGCCGTGCTTCTAGAATGAATAAACTCAGAAACAGCTTTGGCTACCTGAATAAAACACATATTTAGCATTTTGTAATTCAGTGGTTTTGATCACTCATTTTGTTAAATAAAATCTCTGATATCATGAAACCTGAACAGCTGCTCAATTAGCTTGTTACTCTGTGTGTTACAAATGTCACTCAGGCTTTGGGGTGTGTATGTGTGTGTAATGTTACTGATGATTTTCTCATTGCCCCTGTTGGTAGCAACACTTGTCAATAGTTGTATTTACTTGGCTATAATTCCTTGCCCCAATGCAAAGGAATTTAAGGATAGAATACGTAGAAAATGGCAGCACAAACAAAACAGGCTCAGAAAAACATGAAAACACCTAGCCTCCATCTGCTCAAGTGTGATACACTTCAGAGCTCCCATTTCACATGTAAAACAGAACATGATTTATAATTTATATCTAGTTGGTGCAATCCTTCTCGACGAAAAAAAAAATCTTTGATGAAACACTGGCTTTATGTTATCATAAAACTATCGAGAAAATCACAGAGCATTTGGCAATTTACCTCTACTACAGCATCTTTGAAGTTTGGGTATTTATATTTTATGCACTTCTCAAATGAACTGTACTGCTGAACACAAACACAAAAACGTACGAGTGAGTCAATGCTGAACTGTAATTACCACATTAGCAGCAGTAAACCACTGCAGGTATTTACAGACCTTCAGATAAGAGCTAAGGCCCAGTTCTAAAAAGATTTTAAATATTCTGTGTAGTGTGGAATTTATACATTTTCCGTGATTTATTTAAAATCTATAACACATTTTAAAAAATAAAAGAACAAAGGCAGAAGCAAGCAGCTCTCAGATTCTGCAGAACACCAATCTTGCTTATAGCTGTGGTCCTTTTCATGAATAAAATTACAGATTTTTGAGAGCATACCTGGGAGCTGATTCTGCACCCCTCATACCTGTGACTCACCTCAGTGATTAGCAGTGGTTATGTGTAATAGGGTAAAACTCACTTCTGAATAAAATAATCTTTAAAAGGTTTCAATTAGACTTCTGCTGGGTCGTAGGCACATAAATGAATCACTTACGTTAAAAGCCGTTTAAAATCTGCAGGATTATTTATTAACATACAAGACATACTATCAAGGAGCAAATAGGGATGTAGGGTGCTGAAATCTGAAAGGATCAACCCCTTGATGATACAGGAAAACCACCTGATCCTTTTCTTAAATTCTGTAATTTTCAAAGCACCTGTCCTGTGATGTCTCAGTTACAATCCTGGCTGCTGTGCTCCAACAGGCAGAGAAGTCAGAGTGGTTTGTCTTTGCTCTGACAGGTTCATCAACATATTACAACGGAGAGAAATACTACACTCCCACTTTATTTTCAGTCCATTTACTAAAGAAATGCATCACTCTGGTGTGATACATTTCATGCCACTGGCTAATTTCTAAGGCTGTGCTGAGCAGTAAGTAGGACTTTAAGAAAGGGGCAGACTCTGGTGATTCCCAAATATCTCTCCTTTTGCCTGTGACAGAACAAGTCAGAAAAGCTATTTGAAAAATGTCAAAATATTGGTGATTGTTTGACTTGATGAAAAGTGTTATTTTCATATAAAGAATACCTTTGAAAAGCATCAATTAAATCTGCTTTAGTGAATCAGCAGATTCATGACATCACCTTTTAATATACTCACATATAATGAAGAGATTTGAATTTGCTTCCTTTCCTAACCACCTAAAATAAATTGCATATTTGCAGTGATGAAAAAAAAAATAAAATTAAAAGGTCAAAAGAAAAATTCAAAAGTGAAAAAACACAATTCAAAAGCTTTTTAAAATGTGACTTTGCAGGAATATTTTTTACTTTTTTTTTTTTAAATACCCTCTTCAAACTTGAGGGAAAATATTTAAAAAGTGGATGTTATGCAACTTGACTTGAGCGGGCAGAGCTGCACTCCCCTCCTTGTCTATCAAGAGGCACAATTCAGTCCAAAGCAGGGGTGAGGACAACAGGCTCTCCCTCCCACAGCCGGCTGCAGCGAGGGCCCGGCTGTGCTCCTGGAGGCGTCGCCTCCACAGCTGCTCCAGGCTCTGGGCTCTGTGCCATCAGCACAATCGAGCTGAAAATTATTACATTCCATTGAAATTGTAGTTTGTTCATATTTTGCAAAAACATCTCTTTATTGATACAAGGAGTCAAGGTAGCAGCGTGCAAAATCCTGCTACATCTGGCTGGACTTTGATTTTACCATATGGATCCCAACCCTTCCTGTACGGGATGAGACTTTCAAAGGGTCCTGGAGGACCCAGGCACTCAAATACTGTTGATGTTCAGTGGCATCTGTGAGCCAGGTCATGACAAGCGATCAAATTAGGGTGTCCTAAGAATTTTTTACCCTTCATTTGAAAGCTGCCACCTGCTCAGTCGGGAGACTGCTTTTCAAGCTCTCCTACTCCATTGCTACATGAAATAAAACAGATTCACAAATGCTTTCATTATGCTTTGAAATCTCATCCACAGTGCAAACTGCTGCAGTCCCTGTGAAATTGGTGAAACTCCTAAGAGTTGTAATAACCAAGCAGTATTATGTGTTATAAGGCCAGCCAGTCTGCAAAATGAGAAGGTGAATAACTGTCATAACCAAGGATTTTATACAAAACCTCTGTAAGTGTTTCAGCTTTTGCTTTGTGAGCCCAGCATGCTCACTTACATAAAGATTGAAGACCACAACAGGAGCCTTGCTCTCCAGATGAGAAGTCTTTGCAGCAAGGTACAGAAGCAATCCATTGCCTGGTGAAATGGTAATGTTCAAAAAATAATCCAAAGCAATGACAAATTTGTTAATTTGATGGGCAGCATTACAAGAAGAGGAAAGAGACTGCATAGGAAAACGCTGAGGCTTCTCCTCCTTTTTTAAGGTTTTAAATATTAAACCCATCATTCAGGCACTTGCAGCTGTTCCACCGAATGTTTCAGCCTTAGAGAGCAGCAGTTTCTGGAGCACCCCAGGGATGGCCACGGCCACAGCACCTGTACCTGGGCAGGGCACCCCCTCCTGCGGGCCGGACATCTGCGGGGCGATGACAGTGCTGGGGGCTGATGCCTTCACGGGAGATCAAAGGAATTCTTGAGGGGTCAGGAGAGGATGACATGAGGGTCGGACAGCCTACTGCTTGAGAGCCTTTCAGGCAGGTGATCCACTTACACTGTCATTTTTGGTCTGTGTCAAGCAAGTATTTTTTTCCTTTATAAAGTGGCTCTGGCTCAAAAAATGCCTTCACATTACACCAGCAGCAGCTTTTAGCTGAGGGCTCGGCGGCTGGGTTCTTATGTAAATGGGATCTGCAAGAACTATGAAAGGAGCCAATGTGCTAACACTGGCAGGCAATAGCTTCAGAACCCTTGCAAGGGGGTGTATTTGTTTACAGGTGATTATTCCCCTATGAAGCAAGAATTTATCCGTTGATTTAAAGGACCTGAATGACCTCTCTGAAACTACTCATTTCAGTATAAACTTCAAGGACTTTCTCAGACTCCTCATGGATTTCGTACTGAAGATTTAATTTCAGTGACCAGTCTCCAAGACCTTTTTGCTTACCTCTCTGTGAAAAGCCAGACTTGCCTGAGTATGACATCTCCACCACAAAAATGTTGCCAATTTACTACCTTTTAATTCAAGTAAATCTCAGCCAAGTCAAGATGATGGAAAACTGTCATACAGCCTGAGAGTTTACTGAATGAAAAGTCTGGTCCTGTTCTTCCTTTGCTACTTCACTTCCAGAGAATGGAGTTTGTTAATTCTTGAATTAACCTTTTGGATAAACTGAAATCATGCTTGAGACCTATGTTTTTTTAGCAAGCTGTTGAAAAGCCAAACAAAACCACAATTAACTTTAAAACACTAAGGCAACATGAACTAAGACAGTGTTTAGAGAGAACACAGTCATTATTTAAGTACTGTTTTTATTTATATTTTGTGGCTAATTTAGCACTCAACATTGCAAAAATTATAGGGTGGGAGGCAGGAGTCAGGAGTGGCTTTTAAAATCCTCTTTAAAATCTACTTCAGAGCTTTCATGGTTTCAGCTTCCCGAGAACTTGCCATTACTCTTCAGAGATGTGCAAAACTTTCATATGGAAACTCTAAACCAGGAAAAGCTTATTTAGTTCAATTTAGACGTAATTTTAATTGAACCTGGGCTGATTTAGGCTTTCAAGTAGAAGTCATAAAGAACTCATCAGCTGCAACACAATTTCTTTTCGAAAATTACCATCTCCATCTTTCATCTCTCTTCCTGCTCTGCTCAGCTGGTTTGTGTGGTCTTTTGAGACCTTAAAAGAGAACCAAAGTCATGGGGAAATAAAAGCAGCAGTTACTTTAGCTGGGGTTGCCAGCCCTGCTCTGAGACCCTGCCATGAATTTTAAAAAAAGCTAGGTAGCCCACTGAGCATCAGGAAGAGAGAGCTTAGAGTAATGCATCTGAACACTTTGAACTTAAAAGAGGTTTTATGCAGGAGAGGAAGAAAGCTGCATTCTGCCATTTACTTAATTTCAAAATAAATCTACTATCCAGGGTAAAAATGTAACTTTTCTTATGCTGCTAAAAGCAAAGCGACATCTGAAAAATATTACTAGCCAAAGGCCAGATTCTTTAAATATTTTGCAAGAACTAATACTATTATGGCTACTTATGTGAGTATTCTTGTCACAAGGGTGACAAGTTTAACTTACCCACATGTGTTTCGGGGGAACTCTTTGCTAACAGTCACACAAGACAAAAGCTAAAGCACCAAACCTGGTCTCTCACATCTCCAGCTTTCATTGATTTTAAATGGGTGCACGTGCCACCGAAGACAGAATTTGCCCCTAGCTGAGGACAACTATAATCCATACACAAGGTCGTTTAAATCATTTAGATCTTGAGTTTAGGCAGTCTCTTCTATCCACACAGGTCCATGTTGCTTTATCAGCTCATTGCTGCTCATTTCAGGACTCTAATCTCAAGGAACACGGGTTTTCCTTTGTACCCATTCCAATATCTAATTTTTTACATTACCTTCTTTGCTTTCATTTTATCCTCCACCTACACTCTACCTGGCAAGTCCCCTGACACAAACACCCTGCTAGAGCTGATCCAGTGTGCTCAGACAGGGAAACTAAATATCACCAAACACACCCCCCTGAAAAAAAAACAAAAATCTGAGAAACAGGGTGTGCATAAGCAAAGACAACTGATCTAAGTCAGTCCTTCTGATGCTAATCTTACTGCAAATAATATGCAGGGTACATGAGAAAATGTCAAATCCATGCTACCTCACAATTGCGGGCTTTCACTCCAACTTGAAACTAATCCAAAGAAAAAACACAAAGGAAAGGCTGCAAGTTCAATCATTATTTCAGAAGTTTAAAAGAAATAAAAATGTAGTTCCCTTGAAACTACGTTAGACATATAATCTCACAAACTCCCAGAATAATATCTCTGTCTACGGCTATTAAAGTTTATAGGTGCACGAAAGAATGCAATAAAAAAACAGGTTACATTGAAATAAAATAATTCCTTCTAGTTAAAATGTAAAGAAATGCCTTATACAACATGGAACATTCTGTATAGTTGTCCTTCAAAACCAGAATTTTGTGATTAATAACATAAACCTAAACTTTCTGAAATGCATGAGACTTGCATCCAAACATCTTGTCAGAGCAAAGTATCGGTGTTTTTAACACAATCTTGTTCCATTGAAGTTAAAGTGACTGTCTCCGTTCAAAAAAATCAGCACATAAAACACTTTCAGTTTCAGCATCAAAGATGTGTTTACTGCAAACATAGAAACGTAAGGGAAATGAAATGGGGAAAAAGGTTGCAACAGTTTTAAGGATTTATTTTTAGGTCTATCACACTGGAGACCCACTAACCATGAAGTCTAGTTTTCATACACAGCACACACCAGTGTTTCATCTCTTTTGCCAACTGGATGTTGCTGCGCGTGTTTCCAATCCCTAGAAAGGCTTATAAAGGCAAAATGAACTTTACATGACTGCTCTCCTCTGCTTTCCGTTCCTTATTGGGTCTCATCCTGCCAAATCCCCTGGGCCCACCAACAGCTCGGAGCCGTGGGGAACACGGAGCCGCGTGCTCCCGGCCCCGCGTCCGCCGGCGGGAGCTCTCAGCGCCCGGAGCCGCTGGCGGGGCAGCGGGAACCGCTCCCCAACGCGCGCAGGATGAGGCCCTTAATCACTAACAGCTCCTCTGGAAACTCTAGCAGAGATAAAAACTACAAAGACACTGTTGGTTCCAGTCCCCTTATTGAATTTTCATTGCTCCTTTTTATTGTAACTATGAATTCAGTCCATAATGTCACGTGTTCTTTGTTCTCCAGCCTGACAAACATTTTAATACCCAGAGCAATATCTATGCAAAGACTAACTGTGTTCATGTGTAGGAGAGTTAACACTTCACTACAAACATGGTTATGGTTATAGATTAAAAGCAACACTTCCAGTGATTCTACAGCTTAATATTCCCAACTCCCATTTCCTTCTGAAGGTTCTCCTCCCCTCCTGCCCCTACTCACCCCCCCAAAAAATCTCTGCACAAGAAATGCTGAGCATACAAATTATGTCACTGACATCTGGAAAGAGACCTGACTACCCAAGTAAAAAATAAACCCAACGGAGGTCATGGCTTTAACAGACTGTCGCTCTATATTTAAACTGATTGATTCATACAAAGACATAATTATAGAGAACATTGGAATCAGCAGCTCCCAGCACTCTGGGTTGCAGGCACAATCGTGTTTACAGGAACTATATTATAAAGACTACATCTGGCATAAGCTAATTGATACACTCAATATTATGATACACAATAATTTAAACTTAAATTGTGAATGTCTACTTATTTTTCTACCTAGATAATAACAACTTTCTTTCAACTGTACATGATGGTGTATGATTTTTCAGGATATTCCTTGCATAAAATCTATTGGTTATGCAAATAAAAGGCTTTGGAGAATAACAGTACAGTAACTAATTTGTATAATCAGTTTCTCTCAATTCAGTGTGATAATGATATGTAAAGCACATCACTACAGACTGCCTGTGAAATGAATTCTGTCTTAATATGCTAGTCAACTAGCCACTCGACCTTTGCACAGGCTCACTGTAAGAGGAGCAGAAAAACCCACACACATTCTTTCAATTTCTAAAGGGAAATTCGACTCTACCCATAGAACAAAGAAAGAAGAAATAGAAGTAAAAGAAAATCAAAGAAAAAGTGATTTGGATTCAAGGGGATCAGATGTTTCATTTATTGCAGGTTGGAGACCTTCAATCAGTCAAATGAAAGACACATTTGTATTAAAATACCTACAAGGCAGAGAGAAAGCCTTGATCAGGTGTATTAGATTTAAGTTACAGCTCTCTTGCTGAGAGATGTGAACCTACCTTCCAGTCTATCTGTTCTCAATATTGAAGGTTTTCTGTGTTGCAAACATTAGATGAAAGGTAGCTCGCTTGCCTTCCCACGTATCTGCTGGATATTAACTGTACATTTGAAGCACACACTGCAAGGAGACGTGAACTTGGTGTGCACTGCAAACAGTCACCCATAGAAAGGGATGTTGAAACCATATCAGGGATGAGACACGAAGAGCGGGGAGAGGTTCCCCAGCACAGCGGCCGCAGCTCCATCGGTCACTAAAAGCTGGTGCTCCCGAAGGCAAACCTCCTCTTTTGGTGGAAAACACGTTACCTGTGCTCTGACAGGGCTGTGAGCCCTGTTACACAGGTGGAAAAAGCCACTGCAAGAGCCCCAGCCCTGGTTCCTGCTGCGTGAGGATAACAGTGTTTTGTTTGACTTCTCATTACATATTGTGCAGGTGGTAACAAAAGCCAAGCCCCGACCTCATGCCTCACTTTTCACACCATCCCTTCCTCTCAAAAACTCCTTGTACCCACTGTGTTTGCCCAGACACACAGAAGAGCATCAAGCCTGATGGCAGCAGTCAGGTCCTCTTCATCTGCACTCCTAGGATGATAGTGTTGTTTAGATTGCCTGGAATAGGGTCTCAAAGTGTTTTATAAATTGATTACCACTGCTTGTAAAATACTGAAACAACATTATTCAAAAATATTTATTCTTATTAATGAGTTCTGCTAAGAGTAGTTTTTGGTTTTGGTTAAACTTTGTCAAAGATAAATCCAGAGTAAATATTCCTCAGAGAGACAGAGGCTCTGTTACTGCTGGTTACCTCGCTCATCTTGATTTGTGAAACCCAAGTCCAACTCTTGCTCTGAGTTACCCAGAGCAAGGATTTGAACCTGGCTCCTTCCTAGCAGTGCCAATAATTCTGGTCACTGACGTGCTGCCTCCTTCAGCGGGGAAGCATCTTTTCTCTTTTACTCTGTCCCAGTATAAGGAAATTACAAAGACCACATATTATAGAAACCTTGTCCCTTAGCCTGTCGTGAGTTTACACAGACCCTGTGTGTCAGCACGGGAGCAACTAGGAGTTACTGCCAGAGTGGATTTGCACATAAGCCTCAAACCCACATATCGATCATCTCAACCCAAAGACAAGTTCTTTCTGCCATTATAAAGATCATTTCAGTAATTTGATAATGAGATTAATCCCACAGGTCCCTAAACTAGGTCCTTTGGCAAGAGGAACACATTACACAAATAACTCAAATTTAGAGAGACTGTTTCACTGGGAAATCAGCTTCTGCATGTTGTTTCTCAGGCTTCACCCTGATGTACAGCTATTGCATTCCACAAAGCAAACCACCAAAAATAGAGTCTTGACTCAGACCCCAATTTTAAATATTGCCTTCTGATATCCAACCAGCTTTCTAAACAAGCCACTATAACTCTGATTTCTGCTTTCATGTGTGAATAGCTGCAGATACTGTGTAGTAATATGAAAAATCTGAAAGCCTGCTTGTTAAATAAATTCTCTGTCATTGTAAAGTTTAGCTGATCTTTTCATTTATATATCCATAAATTTTCCAACAGTCAAGAAGGGGGGTTATTTTTCTTTTGTTTCCTGAGCTTTAAAAGTTACTTTTGAAATAAAAATAAATATCCCACCAATAACACTTGGAAAATGCTGCATATTAATACTATGTAGTTTCTGTTTTGGAGCTGGTCAAAGGGTGAAAAGGCATAGACAAAGGACTTCTATTTTCCTTTTAATACTTTTATTTTCCATTTAAAACCTATATACATATATATATATATATATATATATATATATATAGATAAAGAGAGGACCTGTAATACTACAACTTCCATGGCTGAATGGGGAAATCTACACAAATGTTTGTATCCTCCTTAGTTATGATAACACATTATACAATTTTCACCAGTGGATTACCTAGCAGCAGCATGTACACAGCAGTACAGCTGATAGACTAAGATAAATTCTGCATCTCAGATATGGTATTTCATGTACAGTTAAAATCTGCTCAGAAGGAAAGGAGCTATAATGCAAGCCTCCCTTTTTAACAAAGTGAACAAAAGGGCACAATATTGTGCAATGAATTCCACAGGGGCTTCATTCTATTTATTGTGAAATCTCTTTCAGTGCATGAACATTTAATGGTTTAGCTTGATATGTCTTTTTTTCCATTTACAAAAGATCAAAACATGAATTTCTCTGTCTAAAGAAATCTATATTTGAGGTGAGGGGAAGTGGCCACGTAGGAAGAACATACAAATTCTCCGTGGAGTGCACAGGGGCACAGTAACCCTCTGTTACTCTCTGCTATGTTGAACCAAAACACAAGATGGTAGCGAGGGCATTGCCTTGCCTTTGGGAGTACGGTGCACTGAGAGGAGGGTTCATCAGCCTCTTTTCTGCTATGAGTGTTCACACCATCCCCACAGTGGTGAAGAGCCCCTAACTGGGTAACAAAGGGAGAGGTGGCAGGCCATTGCTATTGCTCTCTCAAATGATAATATAGAAAGCAGTGACACGCCACTGAGATAGGGAAAAAAAAAATCACACCAGTGGGGAAAAGCCAGCACACTCTCCCCAAGCCGTAGAGCTTTGTTATAAAATGAGGCAGATTTCTCCAGAAGCCCACTGACCTCAATGGTGCATGTCAGAGCCCCAACACTGTTGTCACTATACAAGCACCATTCTTAGAAACCTTTTGAGGCAGCACCCACTATTCTAGTATTTGCAGCTCTTGCCATTTGCCTTCTGAACAACTCTGATCCAAGCGAAAACAAAAGCAGCAAGACGGAAGCTCCATAAAATTTCCAAAAGTAGCCTTAATATTTCTTGAGCAGTCATTATTTTCACTCGATTTTCTGAATAACCTAGTTAGCAAATTGAAAAAAATATCTGAATGCCTTACAAGGCTGTTTCCTAGAAAACATGTGACTACCTGCCTTTCAAACACCCATCTGCTGTAGGCACAGGAAAAAAAAACATGTCCTAAGAAACTCCAACAGTCACCCTGGCTCCTTATGTAGTGGATGATTCCATGTCTCAGCCCTTAACTTTCAACCACACTTTGGCGAAACACACAGAATTATACTGATTTAGGACTCATTTCATGTGGGGAGTGTCATATAATATTTAAAACACTTCAGAGTCATCCCAGCAAAGCTACCTTCTGTGGGGAAATCACCTCAAGATTGGTAAGTGGTTATTTAATTCAACAAGTGAAAGGTCTCCTGTGGTAGTGTCTATGATGGAATACAGATCAAGAGCAACCACTGCCAGAAAACACCAAAATTTGTAAGGAATTGGTAAGGCTTGCTTCTGAATTACCTGCAAACAGCTCTTAAATACAGACCAACCTATTGAGGGCTGCAGGAACTGTGACCTTACCTTACAGGCAGGAGAGCAGAAAAGCAGGTAGAAAGTGTTCCCTAGTGACCTTCTGTGTTTGAGCAAGGCCATTCAAAACTATGTTAGGAGATCACGGTTTTACACAGCTCCTAAGTTTTTAGCAGGGAGTACAGAATCCTGACTCAAGCTCCATTCAAAACGAGGGGGAAAACAAACAACCAAAAAAACCAACCAACCAAAAAAAAAAAAAAAAACCCCCCCAAAAAACAAAAAAAAAAAACAACAACCCCCCCAGAAAACAGGAAAAAAAAACCAAACCAAAACACTAAAACCAAATAAGAAAAGGTTTGCCTAAAGCTGAACCTCAGGGTTTTACTCTCAATTTGGAATTCTTTCAATTCACATTCAGTGCAGTGAAAATAGGACTGTTCTCAGAGTTTTTAGTGGCATAACCTACATTTTGTATCATTTCATACATGAGAACATCCACACCCTAAAATGGTGGGAGAGGTATGTATGGGCACTGGCAGTCTTGGAGAGGAAAACACTGCTGTCCTGGCCCTGCAGTGGAGGGACAGCCTTGCTCCCACACTGAGGTTCAGGGTTCATTGCCATTGCCTTCTCCCTCCCTGGAGAAGAAAAGTCAACCATCTCCTGGCTTCAGAAGCAGCGGAATGAGAGGGAAAATTGTGCATTTGGCATCTTTGCTTGATTCTCATCTCCAGGGGGAATTCTGCTTCTAACCCCCGTGGACATTGACCGCCAGAAGGATGCTCTCATAAACAAAATGCTGGAGGCCATGTAATCCTCAGCCTCTCTTTTCACCCCAGCTTCCAGTAAGACAAATGCAATGCATGAAACAGCAGGGATGTAAACTGGCAAAATGTCCTCGAGTGCACAGGAGATTGGTGAAAACATATCATCTACAGCAACACAAACCAGCAATTCCTGCTGATCTGCCCACACTGTTCCAGGGATGCAGCTAAACAATAAGGTTGGAATAATCATTTTCTAATCACAACTTGCTGAAACAGGGTGGAATGATAGCTCAAACAAACAGAATCTACCATCTAATCTATGGTGAATCCAATTTCTTTTTTTATTGAATATTCGAGACTTTTAGGAGACTGCAACCTGACATATGCCTCCAATTTTTGGTAAATAATCACAGTCATCTTTGCTTTGATACAGAATATGTGATAAGTAAGAAA
This sequence comes from Oxyruncus cristatus, assembly GCA_013399855.1. Classification (NCBI taxonomy): domain Eukaryota; kingdom Metazoa; phylum Chordata; class Aves; order Passeriformes; family Cotingidae; genus Oxyruncus; species Oxyruncus cristatus. The sequence goes on from VXAY01002475.1 coordinate 395,581, forward strand.
TATTTTCCAATTCCAGTTTGTTAAAGTAGAAGCCAGACTTTCACCCATGCCAAACTGTTATATCAGAAGATCATCTCAGAAATATCTGGAACTTCTTATAATCTAAAGTCTTTAGCTAGACAACATTACCGTCTCACTTGTGGCCGTTTCAAAAACAGAATAAATTGAAAATTAAATAATGGGATCAGAACCTATGACAAAAAGGGGGTTTAGGCCAAAGCAAATTAATTTAAATCTTAAGAATAAATTGCAGAAGAGTGCTGCCACCACACTGCAGAGCAGAGCTATCAGACACTGTCACATCGCTGCCACTTCCATGTACAATGTCACATCTCCCGTACGTAAGAGATACATTGCATAATGTTACAGATGGCACAGCTCATAACAGCCAGGATTACATTTATTAAAATCAGATGAAATGCTTTTCACTAGATTCAATGATTTTCCATGCAAGGTGACCTGAGTTTATTTTTTTCTGAGCACTACCATGATAAGATTTCCTTCTGTAGAAAACAGCTACAGGTAGAGGGTACCTGTTACTATGCATTGATGCCCATCACAACAGACACCTGCTGTAAATCTACGTTCATAAACATTTGAGTTTACAAACAAACTGGATCCTCAGTGTCACTTTTTTATTCACTTCCATTGTAATTATTTCTGAAACTATTTTTATTTGTGAATGCTGCTACCTTCACAAATCATTATTCATATAGGAACTGTTGTATATGAGTGTCAGGGGTGCTTTTTGCTTTTGCACTGTCTCCAGTTAAAATGGTTGCGGACAAGGCAAGCGAATAGACGAAAAAAACCCTGTAGCAACACCCCCTCCTTCCACTAGCCTGGACCTTCACCCTCATATAGGAAAAGCAAACTACATATTTCACTAGCAAACCATAACCCTAAATGTATTTATGCAATAAGTGAATTGTTAGACAGAAAACAAAGGCGTTTATGAGAACAGACCCTCTCAGTTTGTACCTGTGGAGGACTGTGTTTGGTGGCTGGGCTGCACCCTGCCAGTGCATACAGATGCACACAGACCTATGGGTATGTTTAGAGGCCCATATTCCCAAGTGTAATATCTCACACATGTACGATGCCTAGTTTTTTTAAAATAACAGATTAACCAGAGCAGAGTTTTGTTTCTTGGGCACACACTGATACAGCTGTGTTTTTACAGAAGGCCAGCAGTGAAGGCACAGAAGAAGTAAAGGTGTAGCACAGAGCAGTGGAAGCCACCCACAAGGCCAAGGCCATAACGATGCTGTCCTCACACAGTTCTGGGTATTTTCCCTTAGAGACTCTGAACTGAACACCCTCACAGCCCCCATGAGGTGCAGCACATACCAGTGACCTCCCACCTCCGGGCACTACTGAGGAGGGAACAGGCCTGGGAAGAGTTGCAGTCTCCAGCCCAGCCTCCCCACTGCCCAGCCTGAATATTTTATATGTATTTCTCTCCCCTTTCATTTGCGGTGGCAGCTGTAAATCTACCTCTCTCAAAATTCAATAAAAAATTAATTGAAAAAAAAAAAAGAAAAAAGAAAGAAAGAAAGAAAAAAAAAAAAAGAAAAGTCATTTCAACCCCAACAATAAAAGGCCAATTGACTTCTCAATTTCCGAGCGGGCAGGGTAAGAAATCAGGCATACGCAGGGAGAAACTCAATTCTCCAAAGCTCTCCCCCTTCAGGAGTTCCAGCCCCGCCGTCTCAAGGGTGCTGTGTCCCCTACTGCTCGCTCAATTCCAGCCGGGTATTATTTCCTCAGCTCCGAGGGAAGCAGGAATTCATTCTGCATTATTGATGACCCGCGCTCAGCCGCTGCGAGGGCCTTCGGCTCAGCGCTTCCCGCTGGCTGTCACTCACCCACGCCGAGAGCTCCCGCTCTGCCGGGGCAGGTGGCTCCCTGCCTCTCTCCCCGAACATCTCCCTTTCAGACACAGCCAAACAAAACCGACCAAAACAAAAACCGGGGGCTGTGGTACAAGGACAAACCTCGGCCCCGTGAACTCGCGCCTTAAAGGCAGCAGAAGGACAGGAATGGCTGCGAGAGAGGGGGCCTTGGAGAGGCTGGGGTCCAGCGCCACAGGGTGATCGACCTGTATTTCCAGTGATCCCTCTTGCTAGCAAGTTAAACACAGTGTTGAGCCCCAGATCACAACACAATCTGAGTTTTCTGAGTTCTTCTCAAAGAGCGTATCTGATCCCAGAAACAGCAAACCCTGACTGAGCACCTGTCAGGGCAGGGGTAGGAGGACACATGCTCCTCACAGAGCCAGATTCATCCTTTCCTCTTTCTGCTCTTTGCCTCGCCCTTCTTTTTTCTTGGTTGATTTGTAGGGTTTACACTCCTTCTTCTCTACTCTAAACAATTACATAATTTTCTTTTAGAAATCCTGGCACTGACCAGGTGCAGACCCACACACACCTGCAGATTTGGAGGCTGTACAGTGGCAATGGAGCCTCAGTGATAAGAATCCTGGATGCCTGAGGTACATTCAATTGATGAAAAGGCACTACAGATCTGGGAATTGCCAACTAGAATTGGCATCCATAGCCACCAACAATGCAAAATACATGTACAGTTTTGCAGATATCAGTTTTGTCTGGCAACGTAGAGCTGAGTTGCAAGTTGTAGCGTAGTTCAAGTCCAGCCCCAAAGATTTCACAGACAGCTCTTAAAACACTAATTCCTCCAGGCTAACTAGGACATGCCTACCTGCTGTATCAGTGCTTTGGTCCTGGGATGTGTTTCCAAAGAACTACGCCACATTCCTTGGTTCTAAGAAAAGCAAAACTCATAGTTGACAGCAACTCCACAGGACAGGTTCACAACTAAAAAGCAACTGTAACAACATACCTGGTTTATTGTAAATTAATTGAGAGAAACCTCAAGTTGATTTTTATTACACAGGCCTAGCAGGAAAAGTGGTTTCTTGCATGTGTTTTTATGTAGTTATAGGAAATTTTGGGAGGAAAACCTTACAAAAAAATATAGAGGTAGTATCTAGGCAAGGTGTTGGATCTCAAGTTTCAAAGTACCAAAGGAAGGAAGTAAAAAATTTGTATTCAGATTCATACTTTTCTCCTTCCTAGAGCTAGAAGGGAGCTGAATCAGCAGCTCCCCTCCATTTATAATAGTGCAAGAAAAACCTTTTAAGAATTCTATAATTGTCTTTATTTCTGTGAGCGTATATGTATCAGCTAAAAGTGTCTCTGTATTATTTATAATCATGAAAGCAGAATGGGAACAACAGTAAAAACTCTACTACTTGCCCAATTTGTGGATGTTCTACCCAGCTGATTTCTAAATATTTGGCTATGACTATTCACTTGTGAATAGTGTATATATATATGTATATATATATAAGGTTTGTATATTGTTGCTTCCCCACTCCCAATAAATTCTTCACATCATCTGTGCAATACCTGAACTGCTTGTGACTAACCTTTGAACACCTCTGTTCAAACTTCTTACATTATCAGTTTTTGTGGCCCTCAAACTTACCGAAAACAGGGAGAGGCAGGAGCTATTTGAAATGAAAGACAGCAATTTAAAGAAACCTCACAATGAAATTCTATCTTACTCCAACAGTTTCAATGATTGTGAAAAAAAACACCTAAAAAAAAAAGTTCAGCAATTTCACACAGTGGAAAACAGCCCAGGGCACAAGAAAACTAAAACCAAACAGTTTGCCGTCAGTGCTGTAGACTGTGTTCAGTAAAAACAAAAGATCAAACAAGTTCTGTAATCATTATATAAAGCACATTTGCTATGGCATGTGAAGAAAACATACTTCCTTCCTAATACTAATTAACATTAGGGAGTTGTGGGCTGAAATGCGGGATAAAAATAGCTGTTTAAACTAATCACTCAGCAAGATGTAAATGTTACATATAAAGTATACCTAACGGGTTGGAATATTTATCCCAGAAGTAAAGAAAGCTTTCACTACTCATGAATTATGAAAGTTTCTCTTCCTGCCTCACTGCAACAATGTATGGACTCTTTGCAAGTATGTGAGGGCTCTCCATAGCATGTCTATAGTTCTCCTTATTTGTAAGTATTAAAAAATTTCAGCCAGCTCCACATAACAGAGAACGGAATCCTCAGATCTACCTTTGCTCCTCTGCAACTATTTCTCCTTTCATATGTGCTCCATCCTTCCACAAATAAATCCTGGCAAGCGCTCTCCTTCTTGTCACCCCTAGCTATTCCTTCGCCTTTCCCCGTCCTGTGGTTTCCCCGCTGTCCAATGGTTCCTCATGGGTAGAAGCCAGCCCTGAATGGAAGGTGTTGAATGACTGGCATGATCCACAGCAGACCACCAAAGTCTCCAAACTATTCCTAAGCATAAACTATATTAAAAAGTTCAGGAAGCCAAACGTTATTGAAATAATATTTCAATAGTTTCCTAGCAACAACGTTTCAGATGTTTCCTAGTAATTTCCCCTAGCGGGAATTCCAGGTAGGATAACAACTGGAGAAAATGTGTTGAAATGTGCAGTGCTTAAGCATTGCACAGTTGAAAAATCAACACAATCCTGTCTGTTCAGAGAGGTAGCATATATCCATCCTCCAGGATTTTTAAGCACCTGTCAAGCTCTGTGTCTAATATAGATACCAATGAAATATGTCCTTGAGTAACAACAGTGTTCTGCAGGACTCAGCTGAAATTTATCAGTGGACCACATGAAGATGTCTCTGAGATCACTGCCCCCCTCATCCCACATTTGGCTGCTTTGAGCTGGATTCAGGGGTGCTGATTTTTCCAGTAGAAAACTCATTGCAACAAGATACGCTTGACACTGGTTACACTCAGGCTGTGTGAAGACAGGACTGTCTGTTGGGGGCTAGGCTAATGGAAATGAAAATGGTGGGGTCTTCCTTCCTCAGCCAGGGCAAATAAAACACTCCTTTAAGCAATTCTTGTAGTCCTAGGCAGATCCCAAACTCAAGCTACCTGGCACACCAATCTCCTGTTGTAAGTGTCACAGGAGTACAATTTCAGTCCGTAACGACTAAATAAATGAAAACAGTCCACAGGAAACAGAGTATGACCCATCATGTTCCCTATGTCCTCTTCCAGGACTCTGTCAGCAGATATTTTAGACCAAGGGGGGCAGATGAGGAGGAGCTCTCATGGCAAATCTTCAGAAGCTGAGGCTTAACCTGATAGAAAGGAAAAACTCTTCAAAAGCACTGTTTTAAGATTGCTGTAAACTGACAAGGTAATTCAAGCAATGTGGTCATGTAAACTGGGTCTCGAGGCTCACAGGCCAGTCAATCTAGCTCCACCACCACCACACCCTGCAAAGCAAAACCAAAATCACTGAAATTTAAAAAGCAGTTAGGCATAACAAGTCCAAAACTTCCCCTAAGACAAATTTATTCAATTGAAAAACGGAACTTTTTGGGCAACACAAATACCACTTCTGCTCCATCTTAAAACATGATTTATAGCACTAAGTGCTTTGTTTCTCTCTTGTAGCATGTAATGTTTGGACTTTTTTAAAGGGTCATATTGAATTAACAGGTTCACCTTGAAACCACACAGTGGAACAAAAAGCTGTGTGGCAAACAGCACTCCAGAGGGGACCAGCCTGCAAGAATGCAATTCTCCCGTGCTCAGCAAGAAGAACAAGTGTTGTGACAACCTTTAAACACTCAGATCCAAACCACAGATCTTCTCCCAAGTTCCTTTCAGCTTGCAGCAGAGCATCCAAAATGTGCAGGCTGCATCATGAGCAGCAGGCAGGAGAGCCCGCAGGGAAGCACTGGGGGAGCTGCATATCTAACCACAGACATACTGCAAGGATCAGCTATCAGAGACTGGTTATATGGCTGTCACAGCTCATTGGATTTCTTTGTCTTTGTCCACTGTAAGCATTTAAAAGACAGCCCTGTGTTCCCATGTCTAAAAGTATTTGGTAAAGCTCACAATATCTTCTAAGGGGAAGGGAGCAAGAAACAAACTGAAAAGCCTAACTTACAATAACCTTAAATATAAGTTTTCTTCAGAGCAGTTGAGAACAGGCTGTGGGGAGAGTGACAGTGGTGCTAACATTTATAAGGATTTAGTTTACACATGTGACCTATTTGGTGCATTGTCTCAGTCATGTAGTGCACAGGGAGCTGGAAGAGCAACAACAGATAAAAGATAGGGCTTACACTGCTGAAAAATGTGAGCCATTTCAGCCTCTCTTGTACAGCCATGAATAGCTCATTTGCAGAGGGAAGAGTCTTCCAGCAAAAAGGAACCTAATCCAGAAAGTTCCTCTGAGGAGGATTTTTTTCCAAACTCTAATGCGGAGCATCACCTATGCAGAGGCCCTCAATAAACATTTTTTAAAACCACTTGGCTCTCGTCTAGGGATTGAGATTAATTTAGTGAGCCTCAACACTGATTTCTGAGACCAAAGCCAGGCAGGTCCTCACAGCTTCACAGCAGGAGCACCCAAGATATCAGAGCATTTGCTGTATTTCACAGAACAAAGAAAAATTAGAAGCAGAATTCCAATAAGGAAGCAGGCTGACTCAAAGGGGGCCTGATCATCTATTCTGTGATGCAAGCAGATATACAGGATGGTTATTTATAAGCTTTGTGTGTGTGTACTTGTGCAAAAGATGTAGGTGCTTTAACAAACGTCTTCTTTACCCAAGATTGATCGTGTTGACGATAAGTGTCATGGAAACTTCAAAAGTCCCATCATAGTCCATGATTAAAAGAACAAGTAGTGCAATAAGATTTTTATCAACAGAGTCTGCTTCTAATATCAACTTGACGTGCTCCAGCGCTGCAGTTCCCATGTTCTCTTCGGATCAGCTGAGACAACACTGCAGCACCTCCCTGCAGGAGGGATGAGGTTGCCCTGCACTGAGAGCCCTGTACTCCCCAGGGAGCTTTTCCAGAGCTATCCGCTCTGAGCAGAGCAAAGCATCAACACAGTGTGAAACAGCAAACAAGTTCTCACTTGGGAATCCATGAGGGGAGGTCCCAGGTGCTGCCTTTGCTTCAGAGCAAAAAAATAAGGGGGGTGGTATTATTTGCTTTATGCCAGTAGCTAACTCATCCCCTGTGCAAGGAGCAATACAAGCATGTAGAGCAGAGCCCTTGTCCGTAGGAGTTTATGATCCAAGAAAAAGTGCAAGGGACAGCAGAGTGGCCCCGGAAAACCAGGACAGAGAAGCAAATGCAGGCAAAGCTGGTCAGCTGGCGCTGCTTACAGGGCACCCACAGCCTGACTACTCACACAGTTATGAGAGAGAGAGAGCGGTTTTCAATGCAGAAAGAGGGAAAGGTTTAAAGGAAGAGAACGTAGATTTGTAGCTTTTGAGAGAAATCCTCCTTAGTCCAGCTAGTCCTCACTCCACAACTATTTCTCCCTTTCTGTCCTTCCACCTTATTTTGCCCTTAATCTCACCATGCATTTTTCTTCCCAGCTCAAAGAGCAAACCCACAAGGGAGCCAGATGTGCTGAACGTATGGCTATAAAGAGGCAATCTGCATAACAACAAGAACCATGTGAAATAATCTCATTTTTCCCATCTTGCTTCTATTTTTTTCCCAGTGGCAAGAAATAAAATATAGACCTAGTTCATGGCTTGTTCTTTTCAAAGCAGTTCCATTTTCTTTCATTCCTTCCTCCACCTTTCAGGGTTTGGATATTATATATGGCTACACAAATACTTCCCATCCACATACATGCATGCATTACTGTTCTGCAGCTATATTGCAAAGATCTTTTCTCTCCAAATGATATCATCAGAAGTGAAAGACAAGTGCCCCCCATGGTCAAGCAAATAATCTATTGTTCAAATTGTAATTATACTATATAAATGGAGTCCCATTATAGGTCCCCTGTGAGCAGAGTGTAAGCCCAAAAAACTCAGTAGCAGCAGTTTTGAGGAGAGAGAATCATGAATGGAGAAAAAAAAGAAAATTATTGGTCTGTTAAATGTAAAGAAAGATGATTCACTTTGGATCTGTGTTGTTAGAAGCCCATAGGAGATGCCAAATACAGAAATAAGGCTCTCGGTCAGGATATTTAGATACACAAAATATGTATCTAAATACATGTCTTAACCTAGACCACACATTCCTCTAAAGAACTGGTATTTTCACCCATTATATAACAAATGCGGTTCACCAGCTTCCTACAATCAAAGACCCAGATGTGGAAGCAGAGGGAATCTCCACAGAGAAGAGTTTCACACAGGGAATGTCATCTTCTCTGCCGTGTTGACAGTGAAGAGAGGAAAGTGGTTCAGGAAGTAGAACGAATATTAAAGGTTAAGTTCAGGTGCTCTGAGTGGTCTCTGGAAGACCTTCTCTCTTTGCCAATTAGGGAGACTGGATTTTGCAAGTACCCTTGCAACCAGCACTGGGGACTGTTAAGCCCTGAGCACCTATAAAAATCTGGCCTCCGCTGTGGGTGCTGAAGACCTACAAATGCAGCCAAAGAAAATATGGTCTGCTGGATCTGACCCAAAGCCAGTTGAATCAAGCTTTGGACTGGCTTTAAGAATTTTTGTTATAAAATGTAAGAAACTGGGCCTTCCCTTTGTGCTATGCACTGTGCAAACAGACCCTGAGAGAGAGCCAGCACTGCAAGGAGCCAGCAGGCTGAGGAGGGATGGAGAGGGAGCTGTGGTCACATGTTGGTTGCAGGGCCATGAACAGGAGACACTATTTATTTAAAAAGCAATTAAACATTAGACTTTAGTGCCTCTGATAATTTTGCTGTTACCAATGTGTTGCTCCTATATCCAGCCTACTTTATTCTGTTCAACGTTCAGAACAGACCACCATCGAAGTTGTCATTTTAAAATATTCTCCACTGTGATTAAACAGCTGCTGCAGTCAAGTAGTTCTATCTTCTATCAAAGTTTGTAAATCACAGTATTTTAAAAAGATGCAAAGAGCAAATAATCTGGTATATAATAGCTATTTGATTTCTTACATATGTGTAGGAAAAATAAGCACATTAGATCTCTAGCCTTTAATTAAAAAATAGTTGGGGGAAGGGAGTAATGTCTTAATAAGTAACATCTGACCAAAAAGTATTTAGTAAATCATACCCTAAGTGTGGCCAAAAACTGTGAGATTTACTGCAAGTAAATCATTATTTCTGAGTCTGAATAGCTTCCATCTGATTTCTATATGGAAATACACTCCATGGAAGCACAGCCTTGAACTTCAAAGGACATGCAGGATGCTACTAATTTCTGTATCTGACAGTGTGATGCAATGTTTGGATTTGCATCTCTGCACTTCAAAGTGTGGCACTCTCTAGATAAGGTCTCCGTTTATTTTGACATGGATTCGCAGAGGTGAACAAGAAAGCAGCACCCAAAGCAGGCAGTAACTCCCCCCACTCCAGCCCCGAAAAAAAACCAGAGGGAAAAAAAACCAAACCACACACACAAAAAACCCCCTGCTCTATTTGCTTCTCTCTGAATTCAGTAATGCCCTGGAGACCAAGGATTATAGAGGAAGAGTACAAGTCATGGTTGCGGTACTTCAAGTAATCTCCAGTGTCCAAAACACAGTGTCAACATATGGTACTCAAATGCAGATTTGGAACGTCTTTGAAGTAATATTGAATCTGACTAATGGGTAAAACGCAGACCTAGCTGCCTTTTTTTCTTTATTATTTCATATTGAGGTTGTAAAAATTTCAAGTAGGGCATCTAGATGCCAGTGCACCTTTATTCTGCGAATTACACAGAATTTCATCTAAAAAATATCACCAAGATGAATTCTGATAGTCCTCTTTACTTTTTGCCAACCAAGAAAAGCTGGCATCCCACAGGATAATGACATAAAAGCTTTTGCCCTAATGACCCTATAACGACACTTAAAAATTCACCTTGTGTATGTGTACAATGTCTTTCACATTGTAGACCTAAAGAAAACTCTAAATGCTGGGATATGATCACAACTGCAATACAAATCTTACTCATTCCTTCAAAGTACATAAACAAATCTCCTGCAACTACAGCTCCTAGACCTGTTCTCACTTCCCTTTGTATAAAACACCAAAATATTTTTCCATACCAACAGATGCTGACCAGTAGCATATATACAAATGTTATAATTATTTATTTATAATTAATTAAGCCCTAATCATGTTCAGCAAAAACATGGGGGAGGAAAAAAAAAAGAAATCTTCCAAATCTGACAGAACAGGGGTGTTGGGGGCTAAAGTGCAAAAACCTCGAAGCTGGAAATCCAGAAGGAAATTGCTGACATTTTGAAGCCTTGCTTAATGCAGGTTCAAACAGCTGCACCTGAAGTTACATTATGTAAGATACCACTGTCACTAAGGTTTGTAATTGTGGAGTAATTATCAAGTATCCCATACCCTAGGTGTATACTGTCCTTATAATTTAGTTTGCATAATATGCCAAAGCATGAAAAGGATTGTCTTTGTATTTAATCATCTTTGATTTTTTTTTCTTTTTTAAGGAAAAAAAAAAAAAGAAAAAATATCAAATCTAACAGGACTCAGAAGATTTGTGTAATAAACATCATATGCAGATTTTTATTTCCCAATTCAGCTGGAGATCAATGAAGTATTTTGAAGTTTGATTAAGGCAGTTAAGCCTCTCAAAAGTTCCTGTTTCAACATTAAACATAAGTTGTGTGCTACTGTTGTATTAATTTTTTTAAAAAGGAATGGCAAGTTTCATTTGCTCAATTAAAAGACCAAAAATCAAATACTCTTCAAAGAAAGAATGCAGAATTAGAATGCTACTCCTTACTCATTATGAGTAGTTATCATTTGCTCGGTGCAATATTTACACGTAGTCCCGAATCCCTTGGTCCTTCCTTAGGCAAAAAAGGTCAGCAGGAGTTTTGACTACGTCCTTCAGGATTTGGCCCATATTGAATTAGAAACATATATAATTCCAAACATTTTCTCTGTTATGTGGAATTCTTGCATACTTAAGCAACTTCGTATTTAGAACGAATCTCAGAGCTTAAATGCAACGCGCATCTGGATTGTAGATTGTGCTTTATATTATACAATCTGCAGTTACTGGAAATGTTTGTATCCTTTACTGAGAAAGAATGATTCATTTCATAGAAATTTTCATCTGCTATTAATCTTCCAGGATATAGTTAGTGTTCTGATATTTTCAGATATTGTTTTATGGAGGGATTTAAAGTAGCTCTCCCTTGGCAGCCTGCAAGATTACTCAGTGATTATAAGCAACTCAATACTGTATGACAGCATTTCCATGCAAGGGACTTACAATCATGTTTCATTAATTCGGCTTGAATGAAGCCTCATTTCAGGCCTTGAGGAGCTTAAGATTTATGTGAAATTAATAACATAACAGATGTCTTCACAATTTGGTTCCTCTGAAAAAAACTGATTACTTTGAAAACTTCAATGCTTTAAAATGCAGACTGAGGGAGTTTTTACTCTAGGGTAAAGAGTTATTCGTTTATATCAACTGAATCTCGGAACTAAGTGGAATTTAAATGTCAGATTTATATTAAATAGTCATATTCACCATTATTACATGTAATAAACAAAAGCCTATTACTTTCATTTATAAGCAGTGTTGGACATTTAAACTAAAGCTTAGAGAGATAAAGTCAGCACCTTTGCTAAGCAGTAGGAGTGAGACACAAGGGAGGCAAAAGAAGAATATCCAGGAAGCCCTGGGTTTTCTATCTTTGTTTCTGATAATTTAATCATCTTTTCCTCATAGGAAAACAAAATGCATCTGTGCTCACACAAAACTCCCCACTTTATAAGAGTTGAAGCTGTCTCTTGTGGATCCACACGCCTAAGGCCAAATGCCTTCTTTCTTTCACAGGACACTTTAAACGCTGGCTTCTCTTCTCTTTTTCTTTTCTTTCTTTTTTTCCTTTTTTTTTTTTATTTTTTCAAAAACTCAATTCTTTTATCTAGGCTTCTGCCACACTAGGTGCCTTGCAAGCTGAATTTTAACGCATGCACGAGCAAGGGGTTTATCTTTAAGGAAACTGCCTATGTGATTACTTCTCCAAGTCCAAAAAAAAAAAAAAAATAATTGAAATAAAAATTATCTCTAAGCTTTGCTTTTTGATCCGATATGCTGAAGGGCACGGGGAACAATGCGTTTTTGATTCACACACTCAAGTACAGCTGATAGGATAGTCACTGCGATGGGTCGATATGCAAATGTGTTACATTAAGGGTTGAAAAATTGACACAGTGCAGGATATTACAGCTAAGACACTATCAGCACAATCATAACAATTAGCTGTTTGATTGCTGCAGACACGGTTCATGCACCAGCCTCACATTTATAATGAGGTATCCCCGATCCCTTTCTTGTCTCGCCCCACCCTCAGCACCATGTCCACATTGATACGATGCCTCGCCAAGAGGTAAGGGCTCCGAGATAAAGACCAAATATCAAAAGCATTAGTATAAATTACAATTGTACATTATTAGCTATTTAATTACATGAGATATCAGAGTGGAGCTTGCTGATTTCATGCTTATGTTAAAAGTTACCATGGCAGTATTTCTCCCTTGCGAGACGGCATCAGGAATTATTGCTAGCACATGCTAAAACAGACAAAGCAATGTATTCTCGCCACATTCTCTCCCTGTCTCTGTCTAAGTTTAATACCAAGGAATTCCTTAGGCATCAAAAAAAAAAAAAAAA
>VXAY01002475.1:408290-470644 GCA_013399855.1 Oxyruncus cristatus
AAAAAGCACATGTCTGGCATGGGGCTGTGAACCAGATCTGAATTTGGAGATAAAGTCGGCATCCTAGGCCTAAGGCGGGCGGCTGCTGTGCTGACTGCGGAGGTGACTTGTTCTGCTCTCCATGAGGGACACCCGGTTTCCCGTGCACCAGCACCCCCCTCCTCGCCCACACCCCCCCGAGGGATGGCATTAGCTGTGCCTCCAAAAACAGCTGCTTATCAGCTCCTCTGGAGGGAGGAAGAAGCAGTGGGTGGCAGAAGGTTGTTGCAAGGAGGGGGGAACGGAGCGAGGAAGGGGGGTGGGGGGAAGGAAGAGGACTAAAAAAAAAAAAGGAAACATTAATAAGGATGAAAGAAAAGGGGGGGAACTGTACTCTACCCAAACATGCATGAAGACAAAGGCCTGATCAAGCAGCACACTTATTCACATGCCACTGATTTCTCCTTATTTACAAATATGCAAGAAAACACCTAAATATACCCATGAGTGTACCAGAGAGAGAGAAATTGAGATTGAGCGAGGTTGTTTTTGGTGTGTCGCCTCTTTTTAAAGGAGGGAAATCAACATTTTACAATAAACATCTAAAAAATTCCTCCATGATGAGATGTAACAAATGCTGGAGAGTTACACATGGAGTTTTTCCTCCAAATTCCCCAGCTGGCACCATCCCCAGTGCCTGTGTGCCACAGCTATGCAAAGCCATCTTCAAAGGTGCTGGGATCCCCCTAATCAGCCAACAGGGAGCCATGTCGGCATGACTGGATCGGAAAGGCTTGAATTTAATGCAAGGCTTTCACTTCTCTTTGGTCTTCTGCTTGAGGTCCCTGTGGACTGTTCGGTTAACAAGGACAGGCACTGACAGATGTTGTCATGCACCATGGCAGAAACCTTTCTGCTCGGAGAAGATAGACTTAAAGCCAAATGAGCAATATAAATTGAATCAATTAATGAATCACAGAGAGCTGGGGTGGCAAAGGCTCTCTTTAGCTCCGTGCCAATGAAGTGTTCTCACCCATGACATACAGGCCCTTTTCTGGCTGAAGTACGCTGAAGCACACCAAAAACCTCATTCAGAAAGGAATCTCTCCCACTAAGCCGTAGACAAATGGACCTGAAGATCCAGGTCTCATTTATCTCATCTGTTTGTCAAAGGTTCATGGAGCATTAGGTTGGAAAGAGAAAGTAACATACAACTTATCACTTATTATGTTCAACACTGGAATGGTATGACCTAAGGTACCAGCGCCTTTATCAGTGACAAGGAAAGATAGCAGGGCTTGAAGCTGTTGCTGGGATCAACCTGGCCCCAAAGAGGTTTGGGTAATCTTTACTTAAAAGTCTTACCCTTACAGTGTGGCTCTAAACGGTAAAAGTACAGAACATTCTGAAGAAAATCCTGAAAAAGGATGGGAAACCTGAAAAGATATGAGAAAGCCTGAGTACAGCAGTTTCCCTTTTTTAATCCCACTCTAAAGAACAAAAAAAAATATAAATCCATGCACTTTAATGCACTTTGCATTAAAATGGTCTAATTTGAAGGTATTTTTTGACATCTTCCCGTCTTCGAGCACATCTTCAGTAGCCCCAGTGACTGCTCCATTCTCCTTTCAATCCTCGACAGATTTCAAGTTATCACTGTCTGGTGATGCTGGTACCAAACATACAAATACCTCATAATTTCTCTGAACAGTTTCACCTCTTTATCAACCTCCTCCAAATTAAAACATTTATCACAATAGAACAATAAAACCAGTGTTTTAGAGAGGCTGGCTTTCAATGAAAAATAGAGCAGCAGAATACTTGGGAATTAGGGTAATTCAGGAGCAAGCCAAAATTTTCTGGAAGTGGCAAAAGCCTCTAATGTGGGGAATTTAAAAATAAGCTGTAAACCCCTTTGCTGCCCATCTCCTGCAATACAATCTCCATGCTAATGTGAGGGTGACCCAGGAACTGTTATTCTTACACCAGGAAAGTTCAGAGGTCTCCAATTTTCCCTCTCTGTTTGATGCTGGGCCAGGAGAAGTTGAAATTTTGAAAAGTTGAGTGACCAGGTAATCTTTGACTCCGCGTTCAACTGCAGCACTTCATTTAGGCCATGAGATTTAACTTTAAACAATGACATATTTTCTTCTCATCTTTTTTGCCCAAACTAAAATTTCAGTATTAGAATCTTGCTAGTGTAAAAGAAATGGAATACTAAAGGCCTTTTTTTTCTCCAAAACCCTCATCAGGACCAACAGCTTGCCCCCAAGGTTTAGGGGTTGCTGAATCAGCATTTTGACCAGCTGGAATGTTTCCCTTCCGTCACACGCATCTGCTCTCACTTGTTTGGAGATGGCTTTTGAGATATGGAGGATCACTGCTTACACTGACATTCCCATGAGAGTAACCTTTTGGACTTGGCCTACTGCACAGAAACACTTTCTTACGAGAGGAAAGGCCCAAAAGAAGAATAATAAAAGCGGGTATCAGCATTTAGCCTGCCTTTGCAGCATGTCTGTGCTTCTCACCCAAGCTGCTTCACTTGGCAGCAGTGGCCAGGGCAATTGTCCTGCCACCCGTGCACCTCACCCTGGTACTTCCCCCCCCTTCCAGCTGTGGGTCTCCACTGACACTGTACTGAGTTACACATTTGAGTTGCCTTAGTTTAGTTCTGGAGAGGTATTCACACTGTTTGCTGATGCTGACAAGCAGGTTTACAACCTGGTGTTACTCAAAATCTTCAAAACTCCAGAGTTAGTAAAGCATTGTTAAAGTGCATTTGTCAGCCCTTTGACACAGAGTCCTGTTTCTGAGTCCAAAGTGGGACAAATAATATCCTCTCTCTTGGCTTGCTGGAGTCCCCAGATAGTACTACTAAGATGCCAACTCGTCTATTTAAAAGGAAAAATATTCACAGCTATATTAGTGGTGCAGTTAAATAGATAAGAATTCGTTTAGATCAATACTATCAGGGGAACAACGTTCTTTCAGCTCCAACAACTATTATTTAAAGAAAAAAAATTAAACCCCCCCCAGCAAACAACAACCCCAGCCCACTGTAAATGGAGCCAAGCGATTTCTTCATATAATGCCTGTTATATTCACTTTAAGAGGAAAAGTAAATGAAGACTATAATAGGAAAAACAAAAACAGACAGATCTAACTGTACAATAAATACAGAACGTGCCCTATTTAATCTGCTTACAGTAAAATCCACTGAGCAAAATTATAATTTGATATGGCTCAGCTTAGCCAATAGAAACTCATAAAATGTCTTAACATCATAATACATTGTACAAAAGAATCACTAAGTACCATAAAACATATGGGAATATGGGTCTGTATTCATCCATTACTCTTTGCCAGTGTAGCATATTAAAATGGTTTCTATTTAAGTGCAGAGATCCCTGAAGTATACTACAGTCTTAATTAAAATGTCAATAAAATGCAAAAGTGCATTGGGGACCTTATCTGATTTTTTAATTTTTTTTTTTTTTTGTTAACTCTTTCAGAGAGTTATTTCTTAATAGCTTCATTACACTACGGAGGTTTGGAGCAATTAAAAATAAACAGAACTAAGCCATTTTTAATAATTAGCTGCAGTCTGAGAATGATCTCAGATCCTTTCTCTCTAGCACAATTCCCGGCAGGAGTAGCTGGCAGGTTAAGTCAGGACTGGAAAAGTAGGTCCTTATCAGAGGCCAGGAGAAAATGCTTTGGGTATGTTCATTCCAATATTTGATTTTAAGTGGCTTTTGAAAAAGGGAGTGAGATTCTTTTGTGACTCTTTTTCTGAGATCAGAGACCCTGAAACTGTCTGGTTTTCAGGGACAGCATTTACTATGCGTGGGGGACAGTGACCTGTGAGACAGGTTGTCCTCCTGAAGTTCTTGCCCTGACTTGCCATGGGACATCAAACCCACCATAAATGGAAATAAAAATTAGAGCCGGCCAAGAAATTATTATCTACTTGCTTTTTCTTTTCTTTTGGTGAATTTGAAATTACCATAGAAAAATTCCTGTTTGCAAAACAAAAGATAAATCACAATGTTTCTTCAAAACTTGAAACAAAGTTCAGTTGTAAGGAAAAGAGATGATCCCATCCTTGCTTTTGGTGATATTGAAAGGATGACAATGGAATAAGTACATAAGCTTTTCTCTTTCCTCCTCTTCCATTCTCCCAACCTCTTGTAGCAGAAGAAATATTTTTGAAGATAAATTCATTTTCCCCGCTACAATATTTCTCTATAATCTGCATTCCCTTGAGGAAAGAAAGGAAGTATCTTTGCCCATTGCTAGCAAGATTAAACCCTTGCCAAAAATCGTGATGCTGGGAGCAACCCTGGAGTGCTGGCAGCACTGCTGGAGGCGCTGGTGTGGGTGGCTGATTTGGAGCAGGAGAATTTCCTGAGAGAGGTGAGGTTGGGCCAAGGCTGATTCTGCTTTGACACACTGTGGAGAGCACTCTGAAGTCAGTGTCTAAAAGCCCTGAAGGGTCAGAGCCCCTGTTCTTCACTCGTGTAGCACATACAGGCAGCACATCCACCTGGTGCAGCTGCTCCCATGGTAGATGGGATCGACAGTGACCTGCCTGGAACCAGGGCAACACGGAAAACAAAAGCACTGATTTTGGAATCTGCTCTTAGTGGCCAGATACATAATGTGCCCATACTTTTTGAAGGCTGGAGAAGCAGAGAAAAGAAAAAATCAGAAGTAAATAAGAGAAGAAAAGTTTACCAGATCAACACGCCTTCAGATTGCAGTGGGATCTGTTTCTCTTTCTACTTCCTCCCCCTCTGCATCCACTTTATGGTAAGTGACAAGCAGTTGGCAGGTTTTGCAGATATATTGACAATAGTAGACATATGATACAGCTGTGAAGATTTGTCTTACCAGGGTTTCAGCTGGTTTCTACTAACTAACAGCCAACAGCCAGATTTTGGGGGTTATGACCTCTAGTTATTTGAAAGAAGCTTGGGGGAGGAGGCAGGCAACACATTTTATGCACTAAGCTGCTGTTCCTAAAATATTTTTAGGACTTACTCATATAAAACTGACCCCATTTAAAGATTAAAAAAAAAAAAAAAAAACAGAAAAAAGAAGTGTTTGGAAAGGACATATCTGGTGAACAGAACTGGGAAATTTAAACAGTCATGGGGCCCTATCTTGTACAGTGCTGAGCAAGCACTTCCTGCAGAATGCAAAATATTCTCACCTCCTAGGGGGTTATATGGAAGTTGAAGGTATTTAGCCCAGTCTATTGTATTCCCTTTGGTGAGGACAGTCCACACCGTGTTTCTCAGTTCCTCCAACTTTTTTTATTCTAAAGCTGAAATAATAAAGGATTTGGACTTCTAACAGCAGAGCAACTCTCCCATCAACCCCATACACACTGCATGGGTTTCTTACAGACATACTATTTTCTGTAATCCTGAAGAGCTCATGTGACACTACTAAATGCATCACCTCCACCTGATGTCACTGTAACAGTTTGGGAGGCTAAGGAAGAACTGCAGTTCTAGGATGGACCAGTGACATCAGTCAAACTGTGACCCCACTTGAGCTTAAATGAATAATCTATTAAATTATGATTGCCAAACAGACATACAAAGCACATGGATATTGCACCACAACTTGTCTATGTTACTCCTGTCAAGTCTAAAAGTAACAGAACACTTGAAAAATACAACAACTGTCAAACAAATGACCTTAAGATACTCCATCAAAACACTGAATTAGGCTCAGTAGAGCTCACTAACCTATTTGGCTCTCCCACTGAAATGGGCAGACTACCAGACAACCATCTTCACTGGCTACTGTAAATATAAAGACAGGGGAAAACCTTCTAACAGCTTTAGCTTCTGTTCCCTGGTGAATTATGTGCTCAGGTAAATGGAAACTCCATCTTTTTATGTCACTGTTATACATGGGGGTTTAGTTATTTTCTGCTATCTGTTGCCACACATTGTCCAGGTGAGCAGAGGTGACAGTCTGGCAGGAAGGCAAGGGAAACACCTCTCTGGAAGGCACTGGAAGGCAAATTACAGGCATTCCTTGGCAGTGTGGGAGCCACCACAGCCTTGGCAATGAAGCCCTGAATGCCAGCAGGTGTAGGTGCTTTGGGCACAAGGAAATGCAAGGAGAATGCAGATCTCTGAATTAAGTGACTGATGTCACAGGAGAGCCCTCCTGGATACCAGCTCCTGGACATGGGAGTTTAAAGGTCCTGCTGGTGGGGGCTTTGGAAAGGGGAATTGGCAGCTTGTAGAGTCGGCCGCAGTGTTGTGTGACTTGAACAACAACACACCCATATATTCAACAGAAAGAACTTCCCTGGGACACTCTGGTTTTTAGCAGACAAGGGAGTAACTAAAAATTGACAAATGCAAAAAGGAGTAATCTCTGTGTTGTCCTCTAAACCACCCAACTCCTTTTTCCTTGTTAATGCCAGGAATTTTATTATTACTAGAGGACACACCACAACAATTAAAAATTTTCAATTGAATTAGACTTAAGGAGACTGCTTTATAATAATATATTTGTATGATTGGTTTCTAATGTTGTAGTTAATTATAAAAATAACTTGCCTGCAGCTATCACATACATATCTATATTTAAATAAGTCTGGTTTGGCTTAACAAGATGTGGGTTAGCAAAGGCAAAATTGCTGTTATTTAATGTTTATTAATGACCTAATAAGCTAAAACCAGTGTTCAGATCTGTTCTTGCATCTTTACTCTAAATACATGGCAGTCAAAAACGTCACAACTGGTATGTACAAAACATTTTTCAGGAACGGCTTATGTGTAGTAAGTTTATATCCTATTCACATCTGAATTTACATTCCTCTGTAGGCAAGTGAATCAGAGACCTGTGTTGAAGTCTCTTAATCACAAATGTCTTCTTTTCAAATCACAAAATAAATGGGGACAGCCCTGACATAGAAGAACCTGTCATTAACTTCACAGTGTTGGATGCTAATTCTGTCTTGAACGAAATCCATAACAAATACCCTGCAGTATTTCCTTGCTGTATGAAACACCGTCAACATTCAGATGTTTCCCAAGTTATACTGCGGGGGAAACTGCAAGATTTATTGAAGGAAAACACTGAATTAATCCTCATTTCCCCTGTCGTTCTCCACTCCCCCGAATCAAAGTGCAAAGTCTTCAACTTAAGGTCATTGACTCCTCCACCTCCTTGCAACCTTTAATAGAAGAGAGGGATAGGCATATTTTCTAGCAATAATATTCCATCCGCTCTGTGCGGCATAACCAGTGTCTCTTTCCAGCAGGACACACACATTTCAGAATATCCTTCCACTTCCTAGTCTCAAGGAGTGACCTCCCCTGTCTAACACCATTGCTGGGGTAAGAGGAGCTCCCTGACCTACCCTTCTTATATTGGGGTGATGCTCAAGCTTGGGAAAATGGAAATTACACCATCTGGGATGCTAGAAAACTGCTCGCTTCTCCTACACTGTGCCTTCTCAAGTGTAGCAATAATTTCTTGCACTGTATCTCAACAGCAGTTTAGAAATTTTGCAGTGATAAATCCGGGGAAGGGATATTTGCACAGACAAACACTTGCCAAGACACACAGTACAGCTGCAGAAAAAGTTTTCACACACTAACTGGAAAATATGTGACATGTTCTGTGGCCATATCAGATTTTTAGTAGGCTTTGATTTGAAAGGTAGCATCTGTAAGTCAAACACTTCCATTTGTTAAGAAAACAGATGCATTCGTTTGCCAGCAAAAATAAGGAAAACATTGTCAAGTTCAGAGGCAGAAAAAAACCCAACATTGAGAGCATTTTGCCAGAGTGGAATTTTAACATTTTAGACTGCATCAAAAGGTATGAAGTGCCTTGATGTGCCCTTGATTTTTCTCCAATACTCAAATAATTGACAGTTTCCCCAGCAGAGTATGGGATGCTCAGGAAAAATGTGTGTGAATTTCAGATTAAACCCACAAATATTGCTTTATCTATCAGACCTGTTTCAGGGAGATAAGTATATTCTTTCTTTGGTAGAACCTTTATGGTGCCCCTGAGGATGATTCATACCGTGGTCTCTAATGCATGAAAGTTGAAGCCTCAAAGTCCTACTGAAGTCAATAGGACTCAACTCTGGTATGAACTGTATCAACATAAGCAGTCATGAGAGAAACTGTGACATGTTTTTTTGACTTGAAATACTTCTGTGTCCTGTGATCTACTGTAGAGCACTGAAAGTCTTGGTTTCCATCAGAATATTTAGCAAAAGATTCGTCAAGTGTTTTTGATTGTTGTGACAATCTCAGCCTTTCAAAGACAAGAGTTTACATTGCATAACTGAATGGCTCGGTATCTTCATCAGCCCCAAACAGTAATAAAAGATCAAACTGTGATGTGGACAGAGAGGTAATAAGAAATGGTGTACCAGCAGTAAAAATACAGAAGACTGCCTGGTCTCAGGAACAGAATCCCGCAAGATGCTAAATGAAGACACTGGGAATATTACAGGGATTTGTGGCCATCCTGCGAAGCCAGAGAGTGCTCAACTGCTTTCAGAATGAAATAAAGTGACTGGCAACTGCTCAGAGAGTGATGAAGATGAGAATTGCATTTCATTTCACGTGCCTTACTTGGAGCTCTTCAGTGTTGAAACAGTGATGTTATGGTTTGGGGTTTTTTTTAAAGCAAATCACAAAGGTAACAGAAAAGACAAGGAAAAAAACACCCAAAAAAAAGAGCAGGGTAAGAAAATTCCTGAGCAACAGGAGTGAGTCCCACTTAGTGCTGTTTATGTTATTAGTGCCAAAGAAGGAGATACTGTAAAAGTCTTTGCTTCTCCCCATCCTAGAGAAAAGATTGTGCTGTACACAAAGGAGCCACAGATTTAGCTGGTGGGGCCACATGGGTACGTTCACTCTCAGAGATCCAAAGTCTTTCTTTTACTTAGGAACGTTTTCCACCCATATGAACATGCACACAGAATATTTTCCAATATAAATGTAAAACTGCTGACATACATTTAAATAACCTTTCTCATAGTAACCTGTACACGTCAGCGGGGAGGCTCTCTAGTTTTGTAAGTGTCATTTGAAATAAATATTTGTATTTAAATTCTATTGTGTTACCATATATCCTTAAGCAGATTGGCAAAGTCCAAAATATTTACTTATATCTGAGACATCACCAAATGTGTTTGGGGTGGTGGGTGGGGAAGGCACATCTGCAATCCATTTTCTGAAGTATGAATGCTTACATTTTTATTGTTGAGGAAAAAAAAAAAAGATGGCTTCAACAGATATAGGCATCTCCTCCATCCTCAGGCATTGCTAATGTATATCAATTGTGCAGCTCCTGGGATGTCCAAGAGTTATTTGTTCTGTACTTTCTGAAAAATGCAGTTCTTCGCTGATTTTTTTTTTCTTTTTTAACTACAGATAAAGCAGCACAACGCAGGCGATAAAGAGAATATTTCCAACATGTCTGTCATGTGAGAAAGATCCTCTCTATATCTTTTCAAGAAGCCAAGGTAGGTTTTTGGAATTTGGAAGGGAAAAAAATAAACCAAACATACAGGAAGACAAATCAAGAAAAATGCGATCAAAAGAGGCGTAGAGGGATATGGCACTATGACAGAGAAGACATAAATAAGGAGAGATTCGATCCCCTCTTTATAATATTCATATGGTACTCAACAAGTCAAAGCTCACTGTACATCTGTAAGGCCAGAGCCAAGCGCTGGTTCACCTATAATTCTGTTTGCAGAGGTTGGAATAAACAAGCACAGAAATACAGATGAAATACAGAGCTGTGTCCTTTCTAACCCCTGCTGACACACTCTAATCACCAACTGCCCATACCCTCATGCATTTTTTTTTAAAGTGTTACAAACACCTGATTCTGCAGCCATCACTCACACCTCACTTACTCTTCAATCGCATCCTTCCTGATAGGAACAGCTACTCAGGGAGTTCAGGAATCTACTCAGAAGACAGCAGGTAACAGGCCCTGGCTGCACATGGGACATTCAGTGCCTGCACTGAACACACTGTGGGATCTTTGTGATATGACTATCAAATTTACCTGGTGCTGTGTACTCTAGGAATAAAGCCTAATCTCATTTAAACCTCTTAGATAAGGACCGTATTTCTTTGCCATGTCTCTTCAGCTGTAAAAATTAAGAACAACCTGATCACCTGCACAATATTTCACATTCAAATATGAAAGAGATGATATTAGTCATTCATTACCTTTGATTTTCCTGAGTCTTGAGAACAGAACATCAATAAAATACAAGAAATTGTGATTCTCTCATTGAAAGCCAAGCTGACAGCCTCCCCATTTGCTACACCTGCACCACGGGTAAGGCAGACAGGCACAGGTTCTGCTTGCTTCCCCCATATCTGAAGACTGGGTAGAAAGAAGAGCCCAAACAGTGTGAGGCTGTACATCTTAATAATTGCTTTTCAGCTAAATCTAGAAATGGCATATTAACAACTATTTTCAGTAATGGCAACAGTATATTTTAATGACACTATTTCAGCCTGCTAATTAAGTGGACAGATTAGTGATAAAGAAATATCTGTTCTTTCAGAGAGCTAATTAAGAACTTCCCTCATCTGGGGTGTGCACATACCTCCAGCTAGAAGTTCTCCCAAGAAATGCAGCCACACGTGGTCCAGCTCACTCAGGGAAAACCCACCCCCACAGCCAGGTACATTTGCTGTCACTTGCCCTACAGATGTTCAGCACAATTGGCAGCCCTTCACACCCCCTCTCCGCTCTGACAGTCCTTCTGAATTCGTATTTCCAGCTACACAGCTGGCAAAGAATCTTTGACTGACAGGAGATATTTCTCTTCCACCCAACTCTAGAATATCTCCTGTAATGGTCACTCAGGTCAGTGAAAAATACTCTTTCAGCACTTGACCAAAAGTGATTATACCCTCCAGCATTTTCAAGTATCAGATTTTGCTTTGACTTATGCTGCACAATGAAGGTTCCTGAATGCATGGCATTAGGATACCAACTAAAGACTGTATAGTGAACACACGAGCAAGCTGTCCCTAAATGACCTTGATTTTCAGCCACGGCATTTTGGTTGCTGGTCGATGCATTAATTTGGGATGCTCCATTGATCATTACATATTGCCCCTGAATTATTTATTTACTGCACCTGACTGCTGTCTACTGTCTCTCAGGCTTTGAAGGAAGAGTAGTATGTGAGAAGGGCTAGGTGGCTCAATACGCAAGGTTGGATGATAGACCATGGTTAGAAATTCAGTACAGCTAATTTGCCATGTCACTTCCCTTTCCCACCTTTGCCTGATATAGCTGTGGAGATTATAAATCCTTTAAGACAGAACTGTCCTTCAGCATTTGGGTGTTTCTACTCTACTGCTCCTCCACTACTCTACTGCTGTGACGAAATAAAAAAAAACAACTTACTGATACTTGCTGTAGGTAGGGGAATTGTTCAGCATTATAGGCCATCTTTAAGAATACTGCCTTCATACAATCACCTTCAGTCATACAATACCATCTTCATACAATCGTTCTCAATCGTTTTAAGTACAATGCCCCCATCAAGCACTCACCCCTCACAAGACAGCCAGCTCCTATCCCTGTTCAAATCCAGCTGCCTTTATACCAAAGCCCTACAGTGTCATATTTATTTCCAAGAAGAAAAAATATTTGCTTCTACTTGGACTGGTTAAATATGGTTTTTCATTTATCTGAAATTTCCTGTTTCCAGGCAGATTTGACACGTATTCAATCCTCTCTTGTCCAATTAGTCCTCTACTATCTTCAGTTAGGGAGAATGAACCAGGCTGAAGGACGTAACCTTACATAGAAGTTCAAGTGTTTGGACAGTACTCTCAGGCACATGGTGTGACTCTTGGGGATGGTCCTGTGTAGGGCCAGGAGTTGGACTTGATGATCTTTGTGGGTCCCTTCCAACTCAGCATATTCTGTGAAAATAAGACTACTTCTTTCCTCCAGGCCAACACCAGTTTTTCCAATGTGAATGGCCCATTTTTCACTGAAAATTTCATCTCTGAGTCTTCAGTTTCCAGTTGGCTGTGGGCCATCCCACAAGCTTTCCCAAGGGTAAGATGATCTGCACACTACAGTTTAGCTGCACGGCTTCATGTGTTCTGACCTAATTTGATATCTGCGTATGCTGAGGTAAAACGCTGGCCACGCAACGCTCATTAAAACGAGTCCTATAAATTGCACTCTGCTTCTCTCCCAGAGCATGGGTGTGCAGTACGGGCCCTGGGCACGTCCTGGCAGCTTATCCCACCCTCTCATCCTCAAGGAAGAGGCTGGCATGTAATGGCTATGTAGAGGCACGTGATGGTGGTATTCTGAGGCAAATGAGAAGGGAAGGACTTCCAGGTCTTAGGAAACATCAGCAATCCTCAGCTCTTGGGCAAGTCCTACGGCTAAGACTCCTCTTGTCTGCTGCCTGCTCATGAGCAAACACAGTGCTCACAGGTAGCAGTGCAGCCCGCTCAGGCCTGAAGAGCGGAACACAACTGCAGCAAGTCCTCAGCAGAAAGGAATTCAGATGTGCTGGCACAACAAACCCTCTGGGGACAGGAGGTCGGCATTCAAGAGGCTATTTACCAACCCACCCGTGATTTGATCCTCTGATGGTCCCAGCTGCCTCGTCTGGGCAACAGAAATAGTTACCTTCTCTATACTTCTCACGTAAGTGCTTGGCAGAAGAAGTTATGCTGATTATCAGCACACACACACCTAGAGGATCATATACTGGTCACCTACAGCTGCACCAGTGGGGAGTGGTAGAAGCAGGAGGACACACTGTGAGGGGTGACCATTCAAGAAACATCCTTCCAGCTCCTGCACTGGAGCAGCAGGGATCTGACCTATTGTCTTTGAAACTGAGATTTTAAAGCCCGAGTTAATGCTTTACTGAAATAATAGTGTGGTTGTGACAATAGTGGCAAGAAATACAACAGGTTCTTGGGTATCTTATTAATGAGAAACATTAAGCTGAGTAAGTGATACACTTTGGCTTTTATTGAACCAACACCCACAAATAAATATACTTGTTCCCATGAATAGGGATTCATTCTTCACTTGAATGAGTCTATAATTTAATCCATTGTTACACCCTAACCAGAGCCAGTATTTAACATCTTTTCTAATCAAGTTCTAATTTAATATTTTTAAATTTCTTTTGAAATAGTTGAAATCCTTTCATTTTTTTCTTTTATGAAGGAAAGTTCTCCCTTTTTGCCTATGATTGAGTTTGATGTGGCTTTGTTAGAGCCCTCTTAAGATATACAGTACACATTTTTATTCTTCTTATCTAAGTTTCCAGGACTTGATCAATAGTAGAGTATATTTTTCTATCCAAGAACTAACCAAATTTATTCAACAGATTATACATTAATTTTACCATTAGAACATAATATGAGCAGATAATCCACAAAAATGCTTCAGATTTTTTGAAAGTGAATTTAATTATAACTAGTAATGTGTATTTGAGAATTATAATTATGAAAAGTCATGTTCTATAAATCTGAAATGACAGATTATATTTCAAAGCCTTATTGCAGAGGAATTAGAGTACTGATTTATTAGTTGTAAATGTCTGATTATTGCAGCTTTGCTAAAAAACATGATCACAGCATATTCTAGCTGGATTTAACATGTTTAATCCTTCCAACAAGAATCATATTTTGAACAGAAAGCAGGGCTGTGTTAATTTGTTTATGAGACAGATTTAGACAACTAATCTTTCTCTTATGATCCCTGAACATAATTTATGTAATAATTTAAAAATACTTCACATACATGTATTTTTCCAGCTTCAGACTACATCTGATCATGAATTTACATTCATCTATAAGCACCACGATTATCACTTGGCTTTAGGAATGGTGCTTCCCATTATTTCCCTGCTACTGAGGGTCACCCTGTACACAGGAAGCCTGAATCACCTCTGCTAAGGATTTATCCAGTCACATGCACAAAGTTATGGAGGACAACCACGATGCTGGGCATCTCTCTTCTGTCCCCCACACAAGAACTACAACTTCCCAGCAAATCCAAAAGTGTCAAAAACAAACTTACTGTGCTGGCACTGACTGAAAGCAAAGCCCTCTGTTTTATCAACCAAACATCATGGGGTATGGGTATAGGTCGGGTTTCCCTCAAATCCCCCAGTGTTACAGTTTCTCATGAGGTTCCTTCAGGGGAAAGATGAGCTAAGTTTTATAAATAATACCGAGATTTCTGTGTCTGTCAAGTAATAAGGCTTCAAATTAGGATATTTACAGATCTAGAATGACTTGCTACTAAACTGTTTGATATATATTTGAAAAATCTTCATACTGGACTTAATTTTTATCTGCACCATTGTAAGAACGTGTTTCTTCTCACCATATAGGTGAGCAGGGGCAATCAGCTGTTGCTCCAGATGCCCATTAATCTGGATTTTTACTGGGAAATAGAATTCATCTCAGGATAAATTTGTTTAGATTTCTTTAAACAAAGAACCCCTCTGGTGCTGATTTTCTGTCCAGTGATGCCATGTCAGTTTGGGCACAACCTCACTCGTTTGTGGGGATGATGCAGCAGAAGTCCCCCCCGGACTGGCTGAGCTGGGCAAAGGTTGATGTTCTCCAGGGCAGAAACTTCTCTCTGAAGGGCTCCTTGAGACTCCCACCACCCATCCACATGCATCCCTGTGAGAAACAGATCTTAGGATCACATTGAACATGGACTGACATATTTTATTTCCTTTCTCAGGCACTTCCAAACGCCTACTCAAAAACAAAGGCAACGTAAGTGTTGTAACAGCCTACAAATAGTCTGAATTCCTCTCCTTTCTGTAAAGGGAAAACATATTTCTGCTGTGATGATACCAGGCTCCTAGAGGCTTTAAATATGCCTAGTTTGTATATAGGCATAATCAGAGCAATAAAAAGGAAACAGACTTTATTCAGCAAGAACTGTAGGATCCCATTACAGCCCTGCCATTCAGTTGTCTATCAGGTGGCATTACATGGCAGATATTTGCTGCTACGTAGTTTCTAAAAATAGATGAATAAATAAATAAAAAAAAAATCCGATGACAGCCTGAACTTCAAAAAAACCCCGTCTCACTTTACATCAAGTATAGTCTGGCAGCACTTGGCAATCATTAATTTTGCTCATTTATCACAGGTGCTGCAAACTGAACTGCCAGTGGAGTAAGCTGATAGCAGCCTACAAGCAATCCAGCATGGTTTTTTAAAACAATATTACAATATTTCAGCAGTCAGCTGTTTCCAGTGAAAAATCAGAAGCAGCAGACTACTTGCTCAAGACCAAAACACGTGAATATTCCTGGAGGTCTTTTCCACAGCAGCTTTCACAGCTTGTACTGCTTACCTCCAGTGGGGGACCCATTTGTTACAGTACTACAGAGTTATTTGAGGTGGGCTGCAACGTTTAGACCTTGCCAGTACGTACAAGCCTTCCCGACG
Organism: Oxyruncus cristatus; assembly: GCA_013399855.1. Classification (NCBI taxonomy): domain Eukaryota; kingdom Metazoa; phylum Chordata; class Aves; order Passeriformes; family Cotingidae; genus Oxyruncus; species Oxyruncus cristatus. Next base: position 423,773 of record VXAY01002475.1, read on the forward strand.
ACAAACAACTCTCCTACCAGCTTTATAGATCATTGTAGCTAATGAAAAAAATCCTCTTGTTTACAGAAAAGAATAAAATCTCCACCTCTACAAAGAATAGGGCTTGGCAAGGTGACTTTGCCAGAGGAAGGTGCCTTGTCTGTCACCCATCATGACCGAATGTGAAGAGGAGATGGAAGAAACTTGGGCTGCAACAGTTTGACTGAGCCCAGCAGGACCCCTCAAGGAGCAAGATGCTCACCAGGGAGGACTGCAGACTTCAATTCACATATCTCACGTGGATTTCCTTGATAACTCGTTACTGTACCCTCCACTGAAAGATTAAGATACACAATAAAAATGAAAGAAATAGATGCTGGTCTTTCACTAATTTCCTTTTTGGTTTTCTATGCATGTATTTAGCCAGGGAGTGGAATAGAAAAACCACCATCCTTCTCTTAGAGACCAGCATAGATCTCCCTTCATGTTCAGCAGAGGATCTTTTCAGATTCTCCAACACAGAATAAATCTGAGAGCCAGAATTTATTTTTTTTTTCCTTATGAAAAAGGTCTTTTGATACCTTTAGCATAGACAAAGGATACACATACACATGACAGCCAGCATAACACAGCAATACCTACCTGAGAATCTGGGCAAATGTGTTGCCCCATGCTGAGCTCCATGAGGATATGGTTACATTCCTGATTTAAAGCTGGCTCAGATGTGTCTACATGAACTACAGTCCTGCATGACTGTGCAGACACATCCAAAGAAAAACTCAATTCTTTGGGAGTTACCAGTACAATTCCTTGCTAAGTCAAGATGCTTGCTAGCAAAAAAAAAAAAAAAAAAGGTTAGAAAGTCTTACAGATCTACTTTCCTGGCAGGTTTAAGGCAAGGGCTCACCTAACTTCATTCAGAATCTGACCTTTTCTCATGCTGAGTTTTTCAATAATTGGCACATTGTGAAGCTAGTAAAAATGTAGTAAGTTTACTTTAACAAGAACTGTATATGATCCATATATTATATTCAGCATCTCTTAGAGAAAAGATGGGATGTAAAAGCTGTTACAGTTTTTCTCAGTCCATGCAATTGGGTTATTCTGCTTCTCTTCAGAGAATCCAAATCTATGCATGGTAGGCCAAATTGCTCCCCGGGGTTGTTTTATTTGCTTGAAGGGACAAACTTGGCCAGGAATATCTTAGGACAGCCTCCAAGTACTCTAATTCTGCTTGCATTATGTTCCATTTGCTCATTTCTGTGTTTTCAGTATTCATTTCATCTTTCTCCAGCTCCTTTTTCCAGCTCAGCAGTTCTTACACTGAGCTGCTCAGCATTTTGCCGTGGTACAAATATCCATCCCTTGATATCTTTACACAAGTCGATGACTGAAAGAAGCAGCATGATACAGTTTCATCCCCTCCCCAAGGGAATGCAAACAACTAAAGCTGGTTTTGTGTGGGCAGAGATAGAGGCTAAGGCAGAAGGGATCTTAGGGGTGCCTTTTCCAGCCTCCTCCTTTTGCTAAATAAGCACCAATCTAGTACAAATTCTGGATGCTTTGTTGCCTTTTTTTATTCTACCCTTACCAGACACACACACACATCCCCACAACCAGGCTGGAGAAACATTTGTTGGCAGCATTTTTACAGCCACACTACGCCCTCTTTGTGAGCCCACAAATATATTCGTTGTATTATGGTTTACTCCAGGTAAGACAGAGGGCAGTCCTGTGGGACAGCTTGACAGCTTGTGCAAGTCATCCTAGTTCAACTGAAATTAGTGGCACTCTCACATCTTACACCTGGTGGGGGCCAGACATCCAGCAAGTCACCGTAAGAATTTCCTGGGAAACAGCGTGAAGCTTTCACACAGGTCTGAGATTTTGGAGGTTGCTTTAACGGATCGAAAGAACAGACCACAGTTCCAATACACTTGAAGATACATCTGAGTCTTACCCAGGCTGGCACGGGGAAGACACATCCTGATCAGGCAGCTGGCAAGGACTTACACAGTTATCACAGACCTGGTTCTCAGGCATTTAGGGGAAACCATCTGTATCCCCTGTGCTTAATGTAACTACCAAAGACCACTGGCGATCACAGAGGACTGGAGAAACTGATACAAAGAGGAAAAGACATTCTTTTCTAGGAATTGTTTAATAATGAAGATGCCACATTACTGGAAATCTAGTATATATGCCAGGGAATGCCTCCCTTCTCTCCCCAATACTTTTGAGCACAACCAGGCTTGTCAGTATGGCTAAATCCAAGCAATGCCTTTGGACATGTTGAGCATCCCAGTTCAGGAGTGGGTTTGATTACTTGCTATATAATAAATTATCCAAAAGCAACCTTTGAAGACATACAACCTCTAACACTTTAAAATTAAGACTAAATTCAATTTAGAAAAATTGTAAAACAGTTTCCCTGAAATTAATCTTAAATGAAGTTTCTTGCTTGGCCTCTCGCTCACTGCAGATAATCAATCTCGACACGGCTGTGTGAGAAACAGAGGCTACTGAAAGGGAAGTGAAATTAAAGAGAGGAGCTAGGCCAGCGAGATGAAAAAAAAAAAAAGCTATCTAATTATCAGCATTTTATTAAAAACAATTAACTAATATTCAATTAGCTGCCGTCCCTGAAGCAAAGTGACAGTTAGGAAAACAGAAAACGAACCTTGACAAGGTGTTCATTTTCTAATAAATGGGAGATGAGGGGAATCATTTATTGGTGGTTTACCCCTGGTCAGAGCCTTGGGGCAACTCACCCGGCATGAGGCAATGGGACTGGCTGGTTGCCAACATTAACTGTACTTATTACATTCATCCCATGCAGAACACATCCATCTCCTGCTCTGCCTTGACATCCCATTTATTCCGAGATTCATTTGTCATGTCCCCAATCACCAAAATGAATAGAAACTTTCCAGCATGATGGATTGTGGTTCTAATTAGGACTAAAGAAAAGATCCACACTCAAGTAGAGCCCTTTTTCTTTTACTTCTTCTCCTAATAAAATAGTATTCCTAGCCAACTTTGTGACTAATGTCCTTTCGTGGTGGTTGTCCACTGTAGGTCACCCAGTCAAAAAGAAACAGGAGTCTTTCCAGAATGGATTTTTCCTCCCCTAACAACTACACAAATTGTTATAGAAAAAAGTCCAGACACGCTGAAAACCATGCACACACAGTTTGTTGATGTGCAGCAGATGTCTCGAATACCAAACTTTGGGCAATGTTTGTCCCTTGTTTGTCCCAGAATTTCCTTTAACACAATACAGATAAATAGAAACACTCAGAAAGACAAAAAAAAGCTATAATTTGCCTGTCAACTATTAAAATTGTTGATAAAGAAATCGAATTTTTTTAACCAAGTTAAATTTTATGTCAAGATTTTAAAGTAATGGCATTAAACCAAGTGTCACTATTTGAAACTCTAAACTAAGCCTAACATATAATTTGGTTGTGTTATCTCTCCTTATCAGCATATGTATCAGAAATAAACATATGCCCTGACACAGAGACATTTTAAAGTATCCTCTGAGGTCTTCCTCATTTTTTTCCACATATGGGTACTTTCAATAATTATGTCTTTAATATGATGAAAGTTAAATTCCTTATCATAACAAGCTTCACATATTTTGTTAGGGACAACAGCTAGTCATAAGCTAATAAAAGAGGGCAATGCCACAAGCAGATGACCTTAACAAATAAAGAGATTTATATTCACAGAGAAACCACCCATTCTAAGCTGCATTTAAAAGTCAGAAGAAAGCAGACTGCAGTTACAAAAGAATTTGGGAATTCACAGATACATAAAGAATACTCCAAATCATTAAAATAGCCTGATGACTACTTAAAAAACCCAAGAAGGGTATGGGTTTACTTACTACATAACAGATGCAGGTATTAAATACCAAAAATCTGGTACAAAATTTCTCATATTTTGGAATATGAACATCCTGTCCAATTTATTACCTGTGCTGCCTTCTCATAACAGAACATGAGACTTTCATCAGAAATAGCGGAAACAATTCACAAGGAATCTGTTTTAATAGGAACTATTTAAAGTACAGCTATTTTTGGACAGGGAAAAGAAAAATTTCCCGACTTTCTCAAAATAAAATATTTTGGATTATCCTTAAATTTATCCTAGCATTCTCTCCAAAGTTTAAATGAACTAGGTGTCAAAAGACATTTCAGTGCAATAAAGGATAAAGATGACTCGATGGCAGAGCCCAAATTTATTTTGCAGAGCTCGCCATTATGACCTGTATTAAGTCCAGTTTCTCATGGCCTTGTCCAGAGGTGCAATGCCCATGCAAACATACCCAGCCAAACAAGCACGGAGCACACAGCAACCCCAACCAAATCACTGCAGGGAAAGTTGGGCAACTGCTGTTTGTAACCACAGTCTATGCTTGACTCTGCTGACCAGGGCTCTCGTCCCCTGCCATTTACTGCAACCAAAACACAGATCTCTCTCTCTTTTCTCTCTTAAGTATTAAACCTTATCTTGAAGCAGGTATGACTAACCTGATGTGTTGGACATACTGTATTATTTTGGGCCATAAAAGCCCCATAGTGCTAGAAGATCTGCACCCAGTGTGTATTCCTGCCAGAGCAGCTACAGAGTTTGCTATGGAGACTGTTCATCTGGTGGGAAGGGAAACAGGTAATTACATCATTGTTTGTTCTTATTTAATAGCAAACTAGTTATGAACTTGGTTAGGTGCTTTTAAAATACCTACTCTAAATACACATGTTCTATAAACACACAGCAAAGGAGACCAGTAGGTGTTGCCAAAAGCCCACTAATTTAAGTGATACTTTCAACGACATTTGGATTATTTTCCATGCTTGCTTGAGCCTATAGTGGTACTGATCTGTTTCTCATCAAAGTACCTTCACAAATCAGGATTTTACCCTTTCTATTTTTTCTCGTTCATGAACATGTGATGGTTTTAAGACAATAATCCAGTATATAGTGAGCTGCTGAATCTTTCCATACAGCCCTGAAGTGCTCCCAGAGAAAACAAAGAAGTCAAACTTTAAACAGTTCTCAAATACAAAATATAGTCATAGAATCATTCAGGTTGTGCAAGACCTTTAAGATCATTGAGTACAACTGTTGACCTAACACTGCCAAGTCCACCACCAACCCATGTCCCCAAGTGCCACATTACATTGAAGAATTTTAGTCAGATAGAATGAGAAAATGTCTTTGTAGGCCATTGATCTGATTCATCCTATGTCACACTTTCATCCATATCAGTGTATCCAGACATGTCGTACTCCCACTCATGGCACCAAGACCAAGATAAAACAAAAAGTAAGCTCACATGCAGCAGGCCTGCCTCGCCCCCACACCCTCACTCCCCCCAAAAAAGGTCAGGTCGTTCTGGAAATAACATAAAAGTGCCTATCACTTGCAAAAGGCATTTGAGCCTTGATGGCTCCTGTGCTGGCTCTAGCAAGTTTCCAAAATGTACCCTTCAGTGTATTCTTAGAATAACACTCCTGCATAATTTAAATGAGCACTATAAATTGTCATTTAAATTGCATGAGAATCTGAGATAAGGTTGGCAGAAGATCCAGAAAGAGCCCTTGAGTGTCAGATTAACGCAGCAGGCAAGAGCCAAAACCAGGCATTTTCTTTTCTTTTTGACTATAAATCTTTCAGAGAGAAACTCAAAGCTTCTCTAAATCCTGACCTTTCTTTTCAATGAAGAACATGCAATCTGCAATCTCCTGCTATAATTGATCAGTGTTTAAAATGAACAAACTGTAGATTAATAGAATATACTCAGACCAGAAAAGCAGGATCTTGAAGAGAACTCTTCGAAGCAGATCCCTCGCTTCCACAAAAATGGATAATTTAATCTTTGTCATTGGCCTGTCTCTGTCAAAGAGAACAATGGATAGTCTATTCGCAATTGATGACTATATAGAAATTAATATTAGTAAAAGGTGTCCATTTAGTGTCTCACCTTCTGTGCTAAAGGTGACATCCATGATGGATGCATCCCAAGACAATGGATTTATCTTTAAAATGGAGTAATTACACAGTGGATGCATGGGTGACATAATGACACTGTGGTTTTATATTAATAAAAGAAAGAAATATTCCTTCTGAAGAAGGAAAAAAATATGACTAACATGGTCATTTATGAGATTTTGGCAGCTACTTTGTAACTGCAAAAAGCACCGTTGAATTGTTCAGTTATAAATTAGAGTCCTATACAGTTTAAGCAGTTCATGTGACAAACCCTAGTTAACAAAATTTAAGGTGCTCATGGGATCCTATATCTCCCACCTTTATATGGGGGCCTTTAAATTGGGGGCCCTTTTAACTTGGGGGCCCAAGTTACAGAAATAAGAGGTAAAGTACACGAGATTTGAGGGCAGGGATAAAGGGACGTAACTTTGACTTCCAGCTCTACTGCCGCCCCCTCAGGGCCACTATTTTTCCTCTTTGGCAAATGAACATCTCAGTGCTGCCTCTGCTCCCCTGTGAAATCCAGCCTTCCTCAGGGAAACGTTTGCAAAATTACTGGTCTCTGCAGGAACTGCAGAAACCAATTTGGCACAGTTAGACTACAAAAACAGGCCTCAGGTTGCCAATTCAATGTCCCATCGGTATCAGACAGCATCTGTCCACAGGGTTATTTATTACTGTGCCATGCTATTGCTTGGCAGAATGACACCCACTGGGTGAGGCGTAGTTTTGGGGTTGGTTTTTTTTCCTCCCCCTCTCAGAATTGCACAATTTCAGCCATTACTAAAAGGGTCTTTTATGTCCTGTACCTGATGTTTTGTGAGGTCCATGTTGCTGCTTTCTGAAAATTCACCACAGAATTCAAAATGCAGTATCTCACATAGAAATTTTGAAACTGCCTTGTTTTGAAGCTTTTTTTGAACTAAAACCATTCTTTCTTTACATTGGCCCTATGAAATGAATAATTTGACCTAAATAAGGATTTTTAATGTCCCCAACATTACCCTCAAGAATAAACAGCAAACTGAAACTAAAATCCCGTTACTTGTTTAGTCCCCAGTAATCTCTGGAACTTCAAGAAGTTTAAAAAGCAGTGTTTGACAGATATTTTCACCATTGGAATCATCTAGAATCCGGGTTTGGTGGGGAGGTTTTACTTTATATATATATATAATATATATTTTCTCAATTTTAGTATGTAAAAAACCCTTAAATAACTAAGAGCACTGTTAGAACAGATTACAAATTCGCTCAAATTTATTTTATTAAAAAGATTGTAAATTTTGCTGAGTTTTCAGTAAGAATTAATAACAAACTTTATGTGCCAAAATCATGCAATTCTGAAGGATAAGGAAGAAGGTTTCTTTCTAATAATATATCATACTTGAATCAGTCTTCATTCATACTCTGAACTATAGGAGTTCAAGACTGGATAGTAGTACACAAACAAAAAATTAAATTAAGTTTTCCTCGTAAGATACAGCAGAAGGAAAACATCCTGTTCCTTATCTCATGAAACCCCTACATTTTGTGCCTGCCACTCAAACTGATTGATCCTCGTTAATAAACTGCTGTTCAGTGACAAAGGTTTCCCTGCATAGTCAGTCTTTACAGCAAACTTCTGAAACTGATTTCTCTGGAGAGCTTCTATTCCCTGCTCCTAAATTCTATTAAACAGGCAGATAAAAACGTTAAATACTTTCCAACTTCTCCACAGCTACAACTGTCACAGGGATAATCAGGCAGCGAGAAGGGAGTGGACCAGGAAAAACTGCATTATGATGTAGTCCAATGTTGGAAGGCACATGAAGTTTACATTTGAGAAAAGAACAAATACTGGCTTCGAGTTTGAATATTCAACACCAGTTCTCTTTTTAATTTGAATTAATTTGCTGATCCATGCTTCGTATACTTTCCTTTCAAGGCTGACTGTTAATTTAGTAAAGGACACATCTTCGACTGCTCAAAGAGGAAACATTTCCAGCAGCACTTTGACATTCAGCCACCTTCTTCCCAGGTCACCAGGTTGGAAGCTAATGACTAAACCCATCAGCTTCCCCAAGTTTTCTGGCTTGGTAGGCAGAGAGTTTTTCTTGCAGGTTTTTCCTGAAATGCATTTCAGGAAGATAATCACGGAACAAAGCCACAAGTAGTGATGCGGAGTTTCTCCAAACAGATTTTCACTTTCTTAACACCAACAAACATTAGTAAAATCTGAAATATTATTTTAGGACATCTCTCCTACTTTTAATTGATTAATTATCTTATTAACAATACTCATTTCAATGCCAAGAAGTGGTTCAGGTCTTCAAGGAGACAATCAGCAATAGTAACTAGGAAGCAATTTGCAAGTATAATGCCATTAAGATTATGAAGATTATGAACTACAAAATACACCCAAATAAAATGGCTTGCACAGCTGTAAGCAATAACTAAAAAGGCCATACCAAAGGTAAAAGAAAGGCATTGAGTTATTTGAAGGAATACATGAACATCTTATAAATTCTTGTTAAAATTATGCTGCTCTTATGAAAATGGTGCATTGTGACCTAATGATGTTGGAAAAACTGTGCCATTAAGTGAGAAGAGAGAAACAAGGGGGAAGAAATCACTTTACAGTGGGGAGAAACTTTTTTGAAGGATCAACCAAGGTTGAACTAATAGAGCTGCAAGAAACGTATGAGACGGAATCCAGAACTGTATTATTAGCATCTCTTTTTCCTCACTCCTCAAGTCTCTCCTTGCCCAGAAAATGATGAATTTTGCTCCCAAACCATATGTATCCCAAATCATATGTATTTTCAGAAGCAGCCTCCCCAGTGTGAACCCAGAACTAAGAGGAACTTGTGACTACACACAACTGTTTCTTATCTATGAAGTTTTATATGCCCAGGGTCAAAGGCAAGATTTTAAGATTTAAAAAGTGGAACCAAGGTTAAGGCTGGGATTTTGAGACCTATAGAACTTAAGCTTTAAAGTTCCATTGAAGCAAATTGATTCAGTTTAATTCAATTTAATGATAACGTTAAAAGGATCTCCCTTAATTTTTTTTTTTAATAAACAAAACAAAGTTCTGTTTTATCTGAAACCTCTTCTGTCCTCAGACCATAAGGCACTATTTCAATATCAGTCTTTCAGATGTTCCTTACTTTTGCACCACACATTTATCCAAAACCTTGCATTTGCAGCCTCCAATCACGATTTTATGTTTCCTGATATTGTTTGTTCTTCCCTGTTATGGTCACCTACCAAAAAATATGCAAATCACTCGGAGAAAACTGATTGCTTTTTATTTTTATTTAAATGTAATATTCTGGATTTTAAAGAATTAGCCTTTTTATTTATATGACTTGTTTAAATGATGTGTGTCTGCAGATGTTTCTGGTACAGCTGGCAGGATGAGAAGTGTCTACAAGACCCTGACTATCGAGTACACTTGGACTATAAAATTTATGACTTCCTCACAACCTAAATCAGCTTTGTTTTATTTAAAAAATAAATCCATCAAAAAAGACTGATGTTTAGCTGGATGTTATTGAATTTTATTACAGGTTTGACTCTCTTCTCTGAGCCATGCTATAGAGCCAGGCATGGTGCAGGGGTGCACTTGCCACTGGAGAATGCCAGAGTTCTGGCTTTGCTCCAAAAACACTGCAATCCAATTGGATATTTAAAGGCTGAATATTTTGAAGGACCTTCTCAGCACTGGCCAAACATAGACTCCAAATCAAAAGAAATCAATGGTTCTGCTTCTCCAGCTTGGGCAAACTCCTTGTGTGGGGCCAGTGCAGTGCCTTTAACTTTCAGGAGTCTTCTACACTAAGGTCACTTAGTGGAGCTTAGGTCTGGTGTACAAACACTGTCCCCATGCCTGAAGATCTGGAGGTCTTTGGCAACTCTGGCTGGACATGTAGCTGCTTAAGTCACAAATGTCTCACGCTGCCCCAGTACCTACAAGGGACTGTGGGCTGCACCCACCTTGGCTTCCTGTCACACTCGATGCCCCAGAGCAGCACAAAGCACTGAACCAAAACAGGACTGATTTACACTCACTTCACCAGAGCAAAAATCAACAAAATGACATTTAATGCTATGAAAAGCCAGGCCTGGCTCTATTCAAAATTCTATTTTCAGCCAAAAATACAGTCACTGGGAAAAGTCCAGTCACTGATGGAGTTCTGCAGTCTTATTTTATTCATTCCCTTCAAAAGTTTTAATAAAGTTGTAGTTATCACAAACATTTGCCCCACAGAGACTTTTCTGCTTTGAAAATCGCCAAGTGCTCCCAGGCTGACTCTTATCCTGGTATTTCATATAAACATACAATGTGCAATCTGTCACACAGAACCAAGGGTCATTTAGAGGTCTTGTGCCATGTTGAACTAATTATAAAAAAAATTGGCAAGACAGTTAACACATGACAGTTTTATGTATTTCAGAGAGACCTTCTGCAGAACATTGAGAAAGAGTCCAAATGAACAAAGGAAAAAAAATTACATAAGTCTAAAGAGAAAATTTGACTTTTTTTAATTTTTCAAGTTTTTGTACCAATTACTTTTTCATCATTATGAACGCAACAAACTTTTGGGTATCTTCTGAACTAAGCAGCCTAACCTCCCTATCATGAGCAGATTCCAGTTCCCACTGTACCATCAATGACAATTTTTCTAATGTTCCAGGCATGCAGGATATAATTGGACATAATTCCCACTGACCTCACCTCAGCAAAGGTAAAGGCAGGAAGAAAAAGCATCATCCTTTCTCATTTCCAAGTATATTACTTCTCCCCAAACCCCATTAATAGAAAACTCACATCTGGCGTCCTTGCTGCACCTAATAGCTCTGTGCTGTTAGTTCTGGTCACTTCCTCCAAAACTAAATCTTTTCACACTTCATGGCCTTGCACGCAAACGCTTTTTTTTGTCCAAATATCATGTTTTACCCAGGTTTTGTTGTTTTTGTTGGTTTGTTTGTTTTTTGTTTTTTTTTTTTTTTTTTTTTTTTTTTTTTTTTTTTTTTTTTTGCTTTACCAACATTTAAAAGCTCTGTCTCTTTAAAGTAAGCCCCACACCTAATGCTCTGGTTTAAGCCCAGATGCTCACTGTGAAGTGCAGGCAGCTGCAAACCCACGGTACAGTCCCGGCCGAAGGAGCTGCCCAGCCCCGGTGTCAGGTTTGGATGTTCCCGTCTTCCCAGACATGACCTCTGGGTTAGGAGCTGCACAGCTGGAATCAGCCCTGTTTCAGTGCCTGACCCAAAGCACGTGTCCTTTCCAAGGAGCCTTCCCCACGCCAGAGGAGTCTCCAGGCACGTGGCTGCTGCTTGTGATTCAGTAAGTCACTGGAGAAGAACCGAGTATTCAGATGATAGTCACGGACATATGAGTTTCCTAGGCAAGTGCAAACAGATTACTTTAGTGGTCTCCAACCTTCTGATTTGCCAACATCAATGTATCTCTCAGCAGAAATCCCAGTCCTAGGAAAATTGTGCTTTGCATTTGTTATTTTGGTTATTCTTTGTGAGCACCCTGGTGGTGACCCATAGCAGACTAGAATCCAACAATTAGATGTTTTATATATGTATGTATATATGTGTAAGTGTGTGTGTGTGTGTAGAATCTTGTATACGGAAAAAGGGGTAATTAGTGTGTCCTAAACATCAGCACTTGAGACTTAATTCCTAAGAAAAAAAAATATCCTTGTTTCTCAGTGAAAAAATTAGGTTAACATCTCCTACTGGTTTCAGTATAAAGAAGTTAAAAAAGAAATTCATAAGTTAAAGTACTTCTTAACTGGAAATATAAGACTCTTCAAATAGGTTTGAGCTTTTCAACACAGACAGTCATGAAACTCTAAATGCTCTACCAGCTTTGCAGTTGTACAGGATGAAACCAGAAAGTGAACATTGTTCGACAGGAGGAAAAATAAGGTATTTTATACAGGACAGATGTTAAGATGTTTTTTTTTTGGCAGTTCTTTTCTCCTGTGATCATGTTTGCTTTTATACCAAGCACCAAGCAAGCCAGCCTTTCTGAATATTGCCAAAAGCCCCTCCTCAGTTCTACTGCTACATCTGCCATCCAGAACAGTCAGCACCTCAGCAACTATCCATCCAAGTCATAAAAATTCACATATTTCCCATTTTCAATCCCACCAGAATGTACAAGTTACATACAGATGGTTAGAGGAACCCAACAAATGAGACACCCAGGTCAATAAACCAGAAAACAAACAAACCCCCAGAGAGAAATGTCTTCTTTCACCCCTTTCACAGTAATTTCCCTCTCCTTGAATCTCTGGGTTTTAATAGATGTGATTACATACACAGTGTGAAGGCAGACATCAGTAAGACAATACTGTGCTTGCTGGTAGAGATGAAGAAAGTGATTCTTTTGGTTGCCCATTTATGTCCTGATGTTTCACACCTTTGAACTGAGCCACAGCACTACTGATATATAGGTAAAGAGTGTACTGAATTTAGGGTGAAGTGATTATGGCAGGAACTCACTGCTGATCAGAGCAGTGATGACCTGAACCTTCCCTTCCAGTTGTCTTCTGCACTTGGACCCAGATCAGTGTTTGGATGCAGAGCATGAAAGGGATTTATGTACCACTGAAATATAGATGTGATTTGCAGAAAGATCAATGACATCACATGAATACTGATTTCTCTGGCAAATAATGCTAGCAGGGGCAATCCAAAAGGGATGATTTTACATACATTATGACTCAATTTAAACATTTGATGACTGAGCAATCTTTTGGCATGACATGACCAAAAGGACTGGATGACAAAGGGAGACAGATCACCTTCCTGCTCCAAAAAAGGCTCAAAGGTTACACGTTCTTTTTGGCTTCTTGTTCAAACTACATCTTGTTTGCTGCATTTTTGCAAATAATAAAGCAGTGCCTCTGCAGCCTTTAGTCCTTACAGCTTCATGACAATGCTAATTATGAAAGATGCTACAACAATTCAAATAGACCTTATAAAGCTTATTCATGTCCACTTCGTTCCTAGCTATAAAGGGTTTTGGTTTACTCAGTGGAGACCATTCCATACAGTATTTGCAGTGCTCAAAAAGGCCACATCAACCATTACATTTATGAAATCAGTGAAAATCCTCCTACCACAGAAAACTGAAGCAAGTTGGTTTTCTCGAGACATGCAACTCACTATCCAATTTTCCTTTTTCTACCTGACTGTCTTGGCTTGTGAAACAGGGGTAGGGGAGTCAGAGAGAGAAGAAATAAGCCACGATCACATGTGGGAATGCAACAGGTACAAGTAGACTGAAGGAAACCTTCAGCTTTGTAGCATTAGTGGAAAGTACTTTCATGTTACCTGTTCCTTTTAACTAGACTGCCTGTACCGAAACCAGAGTACAGACAAGATAAAGACCCAAGCAGTCAGGGTTTAATGGCAGCTCAGGCACAAAGGAATGCTTTTGAAATATTTATTCTAAAGTTGCAATGGGAAAATGAGATTTCTTTTCCTGATGATCCCATAAAAAACCAAAATAGTTTCTCCTTTGAGCAGCGGGTGCCCATCCTTAGGTTTTACCTGCTAATAAAAATACTGAAGGTTTCATATAACTACCAGTTGCAAGCAAACTGGCACAGTTAACTTTTAAAATACATGCTTGAGACACAGTCTGAATGTTATCACAGTCAACTCTTACGTTTCCATTTTCATTTAACTTTGATACAGAAAAAAAGACATGAGCATACAAATACAGAAGTGTACTATTAAGTTCATAAAATATTTCGCTTGCTTTTGGCTGAGTAACATCATGTGCAAAGCAATAAAAATTGAATTAAGGCAAATTTGAAATGCTCTTTGTTTTTCTGTTGTTTTAATTTCCATTTTTCATGTTTTTTCCAGAGGCTGGTTTTAGCCTATTACACACAATACCTGTCTGTTTCTTGTCCTGTCAATCATCTGGCCATATATTTTACTGTTCATTGATGCTTGCAGATCTTAAGGGTTTGTAATCTGCAGGAAGCAATATGAAATGTATTTGTTGATCTAAAAAAAAAAAAATAACTCTTTCATAGACATGTGCTCTAGTTAAATCAGAGATATAAGTATTAAAATTTCTGCTAGCCTTGTGCAGCAGGGTACAGCATGGGAGCTTTTCAAACACTAATGGAAAGCTGGTGGAAAACCCTGCAACCATTACCCTCGGCAGATCAAGATTTTTAAACACATCACTTCTTTTTCAGTCATTAGTGTCTTCTTAAAACAACATCATGCTTTGTTTCCTTGATCAAAGCCACAGACCTAGGAGTTTGAAAATAAATTCCACTTTGGTGTGTTCCTTTCAAAACACGTCAGTCTCATAAGCAGGCTAATCTTCGGTGATGTATTATGATGGATTGTGCTTATCCATGTAAATTGTCTGGATAGACAGTTTGCCACTCATTAAAAGGGATTATTCTCCCCCGCACACACCAGCACCACATGTGTGCTCACACACGGGTGAGAGAGATGGGCCTAAGTGTTCACATATGAGCCCTGTCCTGGATCAATCACAGGGCTTGGAGCAGCTTGTTGGCCGAGGCTTCGGAGACATCGGCCCCTTACACCTGGATACCTCCAGCGCCCCAAAGCGCACTACCACGGGTACACAGTCGTGCCAAACTGCTCTGGAATGGCACGCTGGGGCTTTGAAGGACTATCCCTGAAACTCATCACATCTGCAGGACTGCCTCATCCACTTCAGCAGCTGCATTTACAGCACCTTTACACACAGATTGTCATGCAATAGTTAACTGAAGCGCTCCTCCCCATTTTTACGGCATGAACACCTCATTTCTTGACTTCAGCAGTTTTGTTTAAGTAAAGGTACGGTATTATTCCATAACTTCTTCACAAACTCAAGTCTTTCCCTCCAAACATATTGCAGCTCCGACTTAGTTTAAAAAAAAAAGTGAAATATCTAAACTAGCCATATACTTGCATAGTTTAAAATTTGATTTCTGTTTGTGTCCTTTCCTCTGTCATACAACAGAAACACCCTACATTATGTAAATTAGGGCATAGTTTGATATTCTAGAAAAAGGTAGACTCCTTCATCTGGGGAAAGAAGAACCTATCAGTGAAATTCCTAAACACAGCTGATCTCCTGTTAAATCCCTATGCAGTCATATTAGAACAAACACCCGAATAATTATATTCTTGTGTGCTGTGATCCAGAATACTTTATTTATCGCCTTAAACTGCATCTGCAGCTAGACATCTAATGAGCAGTAGCTTTTCCTAGTAATACAGATAATCTCTTTGCAGAGAATTAGTTCTTGGAAAGTAGAAATGCACCTTTTTGCAAATTCCATTTTATACTTTCAATTCCCAGGAGAAAGGGGAGTGGATCTAAGGAAGGAAGGGAAGAGGGAAAGACAGATTAAGGATGTTACAGTAATATTCTTTTGTTCAACATCTGCATGCTAGAGAGATTACACAATCTTCAGCAGATCAGCAAAAGAAGATTTGAAGCGACTAGCGTTAAAACCTCCTGAGCAACTGAAACACTCCGCCTTCTTCTTTAGCATCCACCCAAACCATCCCAGGTCCAGAACTAAGAAATATTCCATATCCCACCTAGTTGTTCAGATAGTCTATCTTTTAAACAACTGAATACCACACACCCATGACCTTGGAGTAAACAGTGTTAGCAGCACACACTCTCAAACAGATCCAACATCTGCAGGCAGAAGACAAGGGATCAAGAAAAAATTTAGGAAGAATAATAAAATCCCACAAAGCCCAGCTAAAACCTTTTTTTTTTTTGTTTTACATCATAAACAGAATACTCAACACAAAAACACAAGCTTCCATGATTCTAATCTGCATGACAGTCCACCCAGGAAATGAAAAATGATTGAGGTTGTGAAATCAATGGAGGAGCCCCAAAGCTTCTCTTTTCCCCTCCCTGTAATGAACATGGAGACAACAAATGTTTTATAGCACCTAAAATAGGAGAGGTACAGTTGACACAGCACAAGCATTGTGGAATAACACTGACCAGTAAACATTTATCATGTCAAACCCAATTTTCTATCATATTGATGATGAATCCGATCAGCCTGCTGCCGAAATGCAAAGGAACACCACAGCTCCCATCTTCCCAACCCCTGACACTACAGACAGGAGGCTTTAGTTCACACATTAACAGGCACGTGAGTTAACATGGGATATCTCTTCTCTCCATCACATCTGGCATTAATTTGCTTGTTTTTTCTATATTCTGTGTTTACAGCAACACAACCGGTCTGGATGGCACAGAGCAAAACGAGGAGCTCTCAGCTTCTAATTCTCTACTGACTGCTAAAATATCAAGGAAACTTCGAAGGTAGATGGGCTCAGACTGACGCAATTCCCTTTCCTCCTCGGAGTCTGCTCAGAAGCCCTGCCAGGCTGCAGAGCTGGCTGCACAGCACAGCAGCCCACCCCTGCAGAGAGCAATCCATCCCACGGTGAAACACCCAAACATTGCAACAGAAGGATATTTCTACTTATATTATGTAAACAGAGCATAGATTTTTAAAATAGCAGGCAATTGCTGGGATACAAAAATACAGCACAAGCTTTGTTGCTGACTGCATGGTCCATAAGTTATTGCTCAGCCTGTGCAAGCTGAAATACAAGAACGCAATGCTGCTGGGAAATGAAAGGAGATCATCCACTTAACTTCACCTCTTTAGAAAAGCAGAGGTAAAAATGCCATTCCAAGTGTTCAAAAATTACTTTATGATCAGGATAAATCTTTCTCTTGCTTTCAGAGGTGCTGACAGCCCCTGTGGTAGAGTTGGGCATATAGAGGACATGTGCATATGGGTGAGCCCTGTATAAGCTAAAGCCATAAGGACATCAGTGAAGAAAACAGGATTGAGGGTTTTTTTTAGGGACAAAATGGAGTTTCAGGGATGAGCTGCCACAACTCCAGACAACAGGTATTGCAGTAAACCTGTGCCAGGCTGCTCTGGATCTCCAAGGAGCATTCTCCCCCCTTCACAGTCTGACTGCTGCAGCCCCAGTAGTAGGGATGAACACTTTGTGCAGAAATCTCAGTGGATTCAGCTGGGATGAACCCCATTTAAGTATCACTGCAGCAGATCAGGCTGGAATACTTCAGCAGGGTAATGGCCCCACTTTCCTTAAAGTAGACAAAGCCTTGAGCCTCCTAAAAAGCATACCAGGCATGCCCTAAAGAGAGACAAAATTGATTTTACTACTTGCCTCAGAATCCATTCATTATATTCTCAGAGCATATTAATAAAGTATCATTTGACCAAGAACAAATTCCCAAAGACTGACCTCACAAATAGCTCTTCTGCAAATTTTTTTGCGACTTTAATATCTGCCACCTAACATTTCACATCCATGGAAAAAAAAAAAAAAAAGAAAAAAGGTGCTGCTTTGACCTGATGCATAGTAATGTGGTGTGAAGCAATGAGAGTCAATTTGCTGGGCATCACTGAGACAATGTGGAGGAATTCTATGTCGATTCGCAGAGCGACTCAAAATGCCTGAGCTTTCTCTTTTGTGATATCTGCAAATCGTTGAATAATGTGGTTCACTGACCAAGTGAATTATTTTCAAGGAGTTTGGCACATCTTTAATTACAAGATATGTAAAGATGAAATGGAAACATGCTGTGCATATTTCTTTATGGCTGCTGAACTTTTCTTATGGAAAAGCACCTGTTTTTATTAAACTGTCTCTAGAAGGCATAAAATGTACAAGCTCTAGGTTGACAATATATTTCTCAGTGCATATAAGTTAGCAGCTGAGCAACCTTACAAGGTATGGATCAACCATGTATACATATTCTATCTACACACATAAAGCTATAAATACATAAATATACAAATATGCAGAAATGGATTTCTTCCTTTTACAAATCTCTTTAAATTTAGGCAGCATACCAAAAGTATTATAATGTTTCTCTTGCAACTGAGGAAGGCCCCCCGCCCAAAAAAAAAAATCACATTGGGGCCTCTTTACTAAACATTTATGTGCCCTTTATGCTTCAAAAAAATCAGGAATTTGCATGCTGACAATGATTATGTAAATGCCCTGTTTTGAGAATCAGGTCCCAGAGGATTCCTCAGCTGAAAGCAATTCTTCTTTAAAGGTTTCATCGTGATCCAAGTCAGTGGTTCTTAAGACACCATTTTCAGTAATGCAATAAATACCCTGTCAGACACTTGCTATTTGCTTTCCTCTCAAGCAGTGAGCCCTTCCTGCTTGATAAGAGCAGCCCACAGAAAGGGTTCCCGATGATTTTGAAGGGCTGTGGCACACGACACAGTTTTAAACTTCCGCTCTGGGTAAAAAGTTGCAGTCTTGATTCAACTGACCAGAAATCATAGCTAATCCTGCTTGGAGCAGAGGTGAGTCTAGATGACATCCTGAGGCCCCTTTTAACTCAAATTATCCCATGATCCTACAATCCTCGAACAGCTGAGCCCTCCAGGCTGGGGCAGGCACACTGCAGAAACACCCAGTAACGTTCTGGCCTCACCCTGAGCAGCTGGACTACTGAGATCATTTACCTCAGGGCTGCAAGGTTTTATCTGAAGTGAAGATTCAAAACATGAATGCCATCAGTGGCACAGAAGTGTGCCTTAAACTTTCTAACAAACATTGTGAAGGAAGTGTGCTTCCTTGGCAACTGTGCTGTTAGAGGTGCTGTGATGGGAAATGCCAAAAAACTCACCATCGAGGCTTTATCATAACCCAAATGCTTATAGCAGAAATAGATGGAGACTCAAGGCACTGGTGAATTCTATGTAAATTTAGCAACATGCTCAACATTCTCAGCAACTAGTTTTATGGAAAAAAAAGCTGATGTAACAATTGGAGGGGGTTTATATATTTAAGGTATGAAAAAGGTGTAAATGCATCTCTGAAATTTATCCTACTCCATTAAGCATCACTAAAAATAAGGGACATGAGAATTAATTATAAAATTATAAACTGAGGTGTCAATTTGACTGATGAAATTACTATGAAATTATGAAATTCCTATTACGAAATTCCGCCATTCGTTCAGGTGGCCAGAACTCAGCAGTGCACCTCAATCCAGACTGAATGAATCCCAGGCTGTTTTGATTTTATACACCTGCAATCCCTGTTTGTGGGAGTGCATGATTTAAGTGGTGTGTTTCAGTTATTAAAAGCATTTCCCTCTCATTCCCCTCACTTAAAAATAGATATATAAATTTTTTTTAAAAAGCTCCGAACTGAAAACCCAAACAAACAGTACTGAAACATCAAACTTCAGTTTTAAAGTGGAATTGAAAGCATAAACTAGCAAATCAAGCTCAAATCAAGCTCTGTCAGCCGTTCTGCTTCAGCAACTGTTCTCTCTCTCCCCAAATTCCCAGCGCCACAGATAAGAACACAAAGACCCAACCAGGATCCTTAACAGACAACAAGTTCTCACACAGCTTCTGTGGCACCACCTGGAGAACGTGCACACCCAGCTTCTGTCACTGCATGAACAGCCAGAACAGACAGCACAGACTGTCTGCAAGGAAGAAGTCTACCTTCACAGCCTGTTGCTGCTTCACACATCCCCAGGTTTGCCTTCAATCCACATCCTGTCCCAAGTCATCTAACTATTTCTATCAGGAACAAAACAAATACCGTGTGTACAGAGAGCAGGAGGTTCACAGCTGCCAAGGCACACACCAGCCAGCTTTGATATCGCTGGGGTTCAGTCACACATGCAGAGAGCTCAGCATAGTTTGATTGCATGGGTATATTCCTATTCTAAATCACATTGTCGTGACTGCAGAGTGCAATTAGGTTAATGCCAGCTTGAATATGTCTGGAGCTGGCATGTGATGATGTCATGCACAGTGAAGGCATCACACGTTCCAGGAACACCTCAGCAGGCAAGGATGGATGCTCCCTGCCTGGAGCGCTGCTCTTGTCCTGCTGAGAAAGCTTTGGGCTTGAAAGCATGAATTGACCAGCAGAGCACATGTATTAAGCAATAGAAACTAAATTACAGGCTTTATTTCTCGAGCATATTACGCCATCTCTAAAGAGAAAGCAGCCAAAGACCCCAGAGGTCAGAGAGCAGCAGGACAGCGTAGTGACAGTGCACTACAAAGACACCAAGTCCCAGAGTAGAGCAGACCTGCCTGGTGTGCAGCCCAGCCCCATCCTGGGATGCAAACAAGAGCACACCATCCCCTTGTGTGCTTTGATTTCTTTTGGAAAGAAACCAAGGTGCAGAGAGGCAGGAAACCACAACACACTCCCAGAGGTGCTGCAGTCTGGATGGGCAGAGGCCCAAGATTGCAGGGCTTACCCAAAATCCTGTGCTTCCCTCTGCACAGGCACAACCACATGGGCCTGGTGCTATTTCAGGGAATCCTTTTATTCCACCAGCTGCTACTACTGAGGTCTGAAACTGAAACCCAGTGTGTGATCTCATGGATGAGTGCAAAGCTCACAAGCTCTCACGTCTTAACAGAGGAGAAGAAAGGCTCTGTTTAGTTGTGCCAGAATAAATGAAGTGCAAAGGTAGCCAGGATGCCTCTTGAAGCTGTTTAGTGCTGGCACTCAGTTTGAATCACTCTGAAGAGAAGCTTAAGATTTCCTAGGGAAAGTACTACGCCTCAATGCCTTTAAACTATTTTTGTGCTTCTGTGATCTTGGGCTGCTGTGCACAGCAAGGACATGGACGGGCTGCCCGCTTCCTCGGGTTGTTTCCTGCACACAGCAGAGAGAGGATCTTTCCCCAAAGGGATGTGATGCTTTTCAGACTGTGCTTTTTCCTAGAGCCCAGGCACAGCCTGTGAGGGGCAGGACCAGGGGCTGAGGGGTTTACCCCAAGCCATTTTACGGCAGCTTTTCAGAAGAGTCATCTGGATATGTCACTCCAACTGTGCTACTGCTGGGTTCAGACAGGGAAAGAAGAGAAGGAGAAAAAGGAAAAAAAAAAAAAAAAAACAGCAACAGCGTGGGACAGGGACCAAGTGTTCAGACAAATTTAAGGCCAGTTTTTCAGAAGTGTTGCATCATCAATCCACCAGGAAACTAAAACATTTTGGACAAGACTGATGGTCTACATTTTAAAGTTCAGATTTATAATGAATAACCAAGTCCCGGTAGAATAAAAGCTTGTACCTCTTTATCTAGAAATTAATCAATGTGTATGTACATCTTCTAATTTACTGCATAAAATCTCTGGGTTTGGGTCCTATCAGCTACGTACTGGACTCAGTGAGACAGCGGTATCACTGCTTTGAAAAAGCTATCAGTAAGCACTAAAATAACAAGAACTCAGTCTTTCTCCATGCTTCAGTCCACACACACTTCAGGACTTTCTGTAAGAGATGACAAAAGTAATTTCACATAGGAGAACAACAGAGATCCCTCTGTCTCAGCCCCCAGGGTGAGCACCAGTAACAATAAAAACACATCCTCTCCCCACAACCAGCGAATGATTCCTGGGCAAAGTAAATTCCTTCATCCATAACTATCCATCAGAGATGCTTCCTTCCTTCTTTATTCCTGTGATTCATTTGCCAAATGAACAGCCCCACACACCTAGCCTCCCAGAAAAATAATTGATCCCACTGCCCTGGATAGGAGCCACTTTACTGGATGCTGGCAACGATTTCCATTTCATGCACATTATTTCCGTTTGCAGAGGGCTGACGCCAGTGCACACATGCAGGCTTATGTGGGACGTTCCACTGGGGAAAAAAAAAAAAAATAAAGAAAACAAGCCAGAAAAAGCTACCACACAATGTAAGACTTATTGATTTCTTTGCCACCTTTTGTGCTACAGAAAATAAGCCATCTACTCAGTCAACATGTGCTCCCAATAAGTTGATCTAATTAATGGCAGACTGCTGAGAAACCAAGAAGCTTTCCTTATCTGCATAGGAAAGAAGCCCAAGTCGGCTTCTGACTTTTAAAGTTACTTGCAAGAAACTACCTCACCAGGCAGAGCTGCAAACCCTGCTTGTCTTTCAGAAAGAGTAGGGTGAAAAGGAAAAGAGGTACGGTGGTTTCACTTCAAAGTAATGCCAGGAGCCTTAAGGAGGTACACTAAGAGCATTTGTGTGAAAGCAGCTTGACACCTTCACTTCTCCAAAGCGGGTTTTCTTCCCGGTGTTGATGGTTAAGGGGAAATGCAAAGAAATTGGAAAAAAACCAAAACAAAACCGAAACAAGAAACTCAAAAACAACAAAAAAGACACCAGAAACAAATAAAAAACTCCCACCAAAACAACAACAAAACCCCAAACAACAACAAAAGTCAGTCCAAAGGACTTTCTAGGAGGTTGAAAATATACACACATAACACTGTAGTTAGTTTTTAATCAATCTGCCAATCAGCACAAGTGCCCAGCGACTTTGAAGCTGCTTAAAACCTGTATATTTTTAGATGATGCACACTGAGCAACAGCATGTAGGACAATAACCTGGAAGTTACACAAATC
The DNA here is from genome assembly GCA_013399855.1 of Oxyruncus cristatus. Classification (NCBI taxonomy): domain Eukaryota; kingdom Metazoa; phylum Chordata; class Aves; order Passeriformes; family Cotingidae; genus Oxyruncus; species Oxyruncus cristatus. Next base: position 446,221 of record VXAY01002475.1, read on the forward strand.
AGGTATGTACAGGTAGGGTAATCCTGTCCTTATTAACTATGCAGAGCTCCTACCCAAAAAAAAAAAGGTAGCACAAGCCATTTAATTAAAATGGTTGTGTCCTATCATCCAGAATGCCAGGTTTATAAAGTAAAGATTAAAATCAAATTAATGGAGTCTTATGGCTGATTTGCCTTCCCACAGTTTGTCAGCACAGCTAGAGATCTTCTCTCCCTGCAAGAAAATGCATTTTTCCCCAGTTCCCACATCTAAATATTTCATTCAGAAAACTGTGTCAATCAGTGCTGTATGTCTGTGGTGAAGACACTCACTATGGTACCAAGATGTTCCAGGACCGTTTGTTTGTTTAAAGGGAGAGATAAGAGATTTTTATTCCGAAATTCTTGTAAGATAGATCAGTCACTATCAAATCACCAATCCAAGATTCCTATTTCCTTGGCTTTCAATGCAAAGAAGTCATTAACTCTCCAGATTTGCCTATCTCCTAAAATAGTAGAGCTAACAAAACTGGAACTATCATCCTGGAGTGCAGGGAAGTAAAGTAATATTAAAACCAGCTTTCTCTCCACAAGGTAATGCATACAACTTCTTTCAGGGGAGGATTAACTTCTTCACGTTCAAAGAAAACTAGGGCAAGCAGAAATGCAAGCATGGAAATCTAAGAATATTCCCTTAGTCCACAGAAAAGTAATTCTATATGAAGTTTTTGAAATGAGTAGAACATCTGCAAAAGAAACTTGCACACATTGAAGACATGGAAAGAAATATTGCTTTAAAATGGAAGCATGGCTTGAAACCCACAGTTACATTACATTAAAAAATAAAAATTGTTATGACTAAGTAAAACATTATTTTGAAAGACCCTAGATAGTTTTCCACACTCTACAGGCATAAGTAGACACACAATCAAGGAATGCATCCAGCACCCACCTGAAGCCTTCCAGTCATTTTAAGCCCACAGTGCAAGGAGGAATGATCTTTTCCAGGGATTGAAGGAAAACCAGGGATAACAACATGATAGGAGACCATCTTAAAATTGAATTTTAGGTGGAGATCTAAAGACAAAGTTTATAACATTCAAAGACTCACATCTGTATCATTCTAGACAGTGGATGGACAATCAAAAAACACATAATGGGTCTCTGCCTTCCCAGTTGACAAACAGCTTCCTGGGAAAAATCCCAAAACTATTCAAAAACAAATAATGTCAGACACTGTCTCATTAGAACTAGTATCTCATCCCATGAAAAACTCACTTCACCCAACATGTACTTTCCCAGGGGTGGAGAGAGCGATGCCATATAAAGTGTGCTGGAAATGACAGCTCTTGCTACAGACAGGAGGACCAGCTGTGATGACCTTGGAACTTTATGCAACTCCAGACCAACTTTGGTCACAAAGGAAAACAGTGTTGTGGTTTTAATACCTGTCTAATTTCTAGTTCAGTAGTTTTCCCCTTGAAATAACTTTTCAGTAGATTTCTGGAGCAGGTGTTGTCTTTCCTCCATAAATCTTGAGATATTGTAACTATAATGATTTCCCAAATAAAAAGTGAAAGGCTATCAGGACAAATATCTCCATTTTTATTCCACTGAGATATTATTATGGTGATGGTAATAATTTCACAGAGGAATTACTCAGACTACACACTCAGCTCTGACCTGACCCACCTATCACTCAGATGATACCTTTCCTAAGCTGGAAGAATTTATTTTCATTTTCAACTGAATTCACCTAATCAAAATGCTTCACTGTGACAAAGAGTTCATTGTTCCTGTGCAAATTGCAGCTACCACTATTAGGAACCAGACACTGCTACAGCAAATCCTGCCAATGGGGAGCTCAACTTGTGAGGAGAATTTTCAGATGAGCAAAGTAAATAGTACATTACAGTTTGTTACTAACAAAGTATACATTTAACACCCCCTGTTGGTAATTGCCTGTATTAATGCAACACTAATATAAGCTGTGGATATAGAATTTGAGAGTGAAGCACCATCTATCCCTAAATACTGCCTGTTGCAAACTCCTGTAACCCAGATGACGAAGGGACCCAAAAGCAAGGTAGGTGAAGAGCAGCGTGTATTTTATTAGGTCAGGTTTTGGGAACACAAAGTTTTCTCAAGGTCAAGACTTCATGAGTTTTTACATGCCCAAAAACTTGTCTGTACCCTGCAACTACACGGGTGGATTTCACAGAAGCCATGACCCTTCCCCAAAAGCAGTGCCTTATTTAGGATGTCACCAAACAGTACTCAGGAAACAAGGAACCAGTTCTGATCACCTGCCCTGCCGTGCCACTAGAACTAAGGTAAGGAATACTACCTGGGCATCAATGGCCTATCAATACAGGAAAATATATTTCCCTCCTGGAAATGCTGTCAGTCAGCATCCAAATTAGTCCTAAGGTAAAAATCCATTAGAATCTGGCAATGGCGAGACCTGATATCAGAGGAAGAATGGCAGTTCAAAAAAAAAAAAAAGGAAGATTTCACCTTTATTTCTTTTTCTGCCATTGATTAGCCCTCAGATATATGGACAGACAACACAGAGAAACCCATACTGATAATAACAGCCCTATTTGCATCCAAGTGAACACAATGGTAGTTTTCTCTGCAGTAAGGCATATGTACATAGCTGCTTCTAGACAACCACAGCAGAGGCATGACGCAGACACACACCAAGAGACAAGACTGCTCAAATGGTATATCTGAGTCATATTTTCATACTGCAAAAAAATTTTGCTGCACTTAAGTTGTTATTTGAACAAAATAGTTCATTCAACAGTACAACCATAGCTTGTTTTTAAAAGGAAAACAAACAAACAAACCCCCAGTGGCATACAACTATGGATTTAGAACTTGACTTCTTTTCTTCTCTTTAGAAAACCAGGATATTAACAACTGTACAACTTAAAATAATCATCACTGGTAGCATGAAAAAAAAAAGTGGTATGTCTAACTCTGCAAAATAGGTTTGCATCAGGAAATGTGCTGTACATTCCCTGCTTATTGAATTATTGGAATCTAATCGCTAGTTGGGTAGGTCAGAGCTGCCTTGTCCTCATTCCAGGAGAGACCTGAATGTTACTGGACTGAGATCATTCTGACAAGGTGACTCACTCCTCCTTCAGATCAGATCAGTCCAAGCGCATTCCTTTAGATGTGGAGAATAAATTTTTAATTCTTGGTACAGGTCCATGCCCTCTCCAAACAAGGTCCCCTGCCAAACAAGGTATGGAAATAGGTTTCAACTTTGCAGTTCTTCTACAGGTCATTGCATGATGAAATAATGGAGGAAACACATTTTTAATTTTTCCTGGGTGTGAGAAAGCCAGTGAGAAGTGTTCATTCTCTCACACTGGCCTGAGGAACGGCTAGTGCTGGCCACTGTCACTATGACTTCAGTTCTCAGCAGCTGCAGCTTCCATCTTGCACTGCTACTGCTCAGCCCCAATCACTGGTTACACAAATGACCCACAGACAAGCTAGATCAGAGCCCTGAGCAAGGGTGATCACATTCACCAGGATTCATGTTCTTGTAATTGCTGCCCATTAAAGGGATACTCTGATGAACCTGCTGGAGTTCAAAGCTCTCGGTACCACCTTCTCAGTTCCTGCCAGATGGGATTTTTCACTCATCTGCCACCTGCTGCTTTGCAGCTCTGCCACTGTGCCAGGATCAGCAAGTGGTCCCAGCTTTTGGGTGGTGATCCCAGGGGCACAGAATACTCTCTAGCCCAAAATGCTACTCATTTTCTATCCTGCGCTCCAGCAGATACACTTCTAAATTAATACAACTGTGTTTGCTGATTGTTTTATGGTTTGTTTACTTCTTGAGCATGTAATATTGTTAGGGTAATGTTGCTTTTAATTAGTTGGAAGAAGTATTGTTTCAGAAGGCTGAATGCATTTGCTAGCAAGGGGTCTTTATAAATTCAGTGAATGTTACTGGTTATGCCTCCACAGATGGGTGCTGACAGCTGCCAGCCAGCTCTGCCCATGCTCAGGGTTGGGCTGGACCCAAGCCAGTGCCAGTTCAGAAGCCATATTAGTTGCATTAGGACAATGTTGAGTCCAAAAGCCTCTTGGAAAAATCTAATTTGAAAAATGGGAGTGGTTTAGTTCTTCAAAGAAGTCTCATTTGTTGTAAGTTATTCAACAAATGTGCCAGAAGTTTTCACTCTTTCAACCATACAAAGTGATGAAACCCAGAAAATAACCACCAACTAAATAAAGAACCAAGTAAATTATCAAGATTTGACCACTATCTGCAGATAAAGATAGGCTGTAAGTGGAGACAGGAAGGGTGATCACATACAGAGAAGAACATTCTATGCTCACATACAAAGATGGTAGAGACAGGCATATACAAGTTACACACATACTGCAAGAACCCCGATTTCTTCAGTTCACTCCTTTTCTACACCTGCCCGTGGAAAAGCACTGGAGGGACACAAGGAATGGGACAGCTGGGCTCTGCCTGTGTCAGCAGAGTAGAGACAGTGATGATCTAGAGCTTGTCACCACAGGGGAGAGCCCTTGGTGGATAAGCACCTTTAGCAAGTCAGAGGGGTCAGACAGAGCTGACTGGGCAGCATTAGATCACCCCAAGAGCAACACTGGCTGCCCAGATCCTCTGATAGCACCAGGTCACACCCATTCTCCCACAACTGGAACAAGAAAACATGATGCAATTCGAATTTCCTTCCTCTCAGGCCCATGTTGCAGGTTTGCCTATAAATACTACTTCAACCTGGTTCTCAGAGCAGTTGATCGGAATCTCAGTGCCTGGTGTAGTTTACAAACTAAGCAGCTGGAGATTGAAGCATGTGTTTTCTTCAGCTCTGAGAGTTGTAACCTCTACTTGTTTTGCTCTGGAGAATATCTACAGAAGTGTAGATCATTATGAATACATACAGACTAGGGTAAACTATCCCGTGCATGTGTCTACTCTGTTCTCTCAGTAAGGAAATAACCCACTGCTGGAGTCCAGACCTTCCTGGCAGCTTGGAAGCCGTGATAATGCAAGTTCTGTCTAAAGGCAAAAACATCTGGTATCCTCATTATACAGAGCTTACACTTTTCTACAAAGAACAGGGAGGCAGAAATATGTCTCCACGTGGGAAAGGAACTATGACTGAGCAGCAGCTCACTCTTTGCAGGTCACAGTATGGATACTCCACACCAGGACTAATTCTACCAGAACATGTGCTCAGCTCAGTAAAGAAGAGCACAGGGATCAGCAGAAGAGACTCTGAACTTAGAGGAAATGAAGAATACGGGTGGAAGCCCATCCTGGGAAATACTATTACACAGAATAAAATATGCATCAAGAGGATTTATGTGGTAGGCTCAAGGTCTCCTCCTCCATTTCATTTTCAGTGCAAATATAAGTTACCTTGTATTTCTGAAGAAGCTAGTATCATAAGCATCTGGTTCATGATGTTTTAGGTCACTTTTTCTACCCAGGAAACATTACATTATTTTGGGTGGCTGTCTGGGACATGTTTTCCCTCTTTGACTCAGCTAGAATGCTTGTATTGTTGTTAAATTCTTGGTGCAGTATTTCCCCAGATCAGAAAGCTTAGAGGAGATAACACAGAGGAGAGGTTCTCAAATACATTCTTTAGGAAAAGAGGTATCCTACAAATCCCACAACAAGCCCTTATTGGCACTTTCACTAATGTAAATAAAATCTATTTGGTTCTTGGAAAAACAATCACTTCATTCTTGTTATCAGAGGACAGAATCTGGGTCAACAGATGCGTTTTGGATATGCACCAATTCTTAAATGATTTAGTATTCTGATCTGTGGATACAAAAAGCAATTTCCTACATCAGCAGTACCTTTGCACAATGTGCAATTTCATCCTACCACCTACATTGCTGTAATCATTAAATGTTATAAAACATCTCCGATAAAAGAAAAAAATTCTGATATATGACTATAATGTAAATCAGTGCTTTGGATTATGGTGTGATACTAGTTCAGTTATTTATATGTGTTTCAACTAAAAACATGCAACTGGATTTCAACTATCACAAGATTAATCTCACTAATACTTTATATATACAGATGGTCAGACAAGAAAAATTAGACAAATATGAAAAATTAATATATTCTTCTTGTATAATAGAAAATATGATTTGTCTCCTAAAAGATTATAACTGGAGCTTCTAGTACCAAGAATAACTAGACTAACCAATATGGGTCCTCTGCTTAGAGGGAAGTTTCTCATTCTGTCCCAGCTCAAAAGTTATTGTAAGACACAGGAGATCTACAAAGGGTACAAATACAAAACAAAGACTTGCTTGTACCAGAGTATAGCTTAGTAACTGATCACAGTCATGTATAGCTGGAGTCTTGTTCACATTCATCCAGCAAGTTCCAAAAGACAACAGCAGGACAGTTCCATGAATTACATATTCCAGCACTGTATCTATAGGAAAAGATGCCCCATGTCAACATAACTTGGTCCCCACATTTAATTAATATTTTACATCCAATAACATTTGCATTGCCAAACAGAGTCCCATCATTAAACAGTGGCAGAGGACCTGAATTGAGGTTCTACATGTGCCACCTATTGTCATGGTTTACAGATTAATATACATGTTTAAACACACCGTTCTAGACAGATACAGGTGCCTGAGACACATTCAGAAGTTCATCAAATTAAAGACCTTCATTCTCACAACCTGTAGCAAAATAGTTGATCTGCTAGAAAGAGGGAGCACAGCCAGAGCAAACATTTCTGGCAGCACAAGGATCAAAGAGGTCTCAGATAGCCAGGAAAAACAAAGGATGCTGACATCAAAATATTGGCAGCTTGCATTGTTTCTTTTCTTTCCAAATAAAATGGGCAAAGAAAAGGACTAGCTTTCCCATCCAGGCTCAATTCTCCAGCGAGCAGCATTCTGTAGCTGTAATTATCATCTTGTATTTGTGTGCACACTCACTAATTTCCTGGGCAAGTTAAATTTCGGATTGAACATGTTGGCATGTAGAGAGCAACCTCAATAACAGAAATAGCTGCTGAGTTCAGCAACCTGCAGCTTTTTATAGCTGACCTTGCAGCTCTGCAAGATAGTGGCTCTGGGCCACTTCATTATTTCAAAGAAGGAAATGTGGTTCTGGGAGTTTCATGGGGACTAACAAGACCCAAAATATAAGTGGTTTCCTGGCTAAATTCTTTTTGCTTGTTTTAACTCTGTCATTCTCATTTCAAAAGTATTCTGGTCCCCTTAATGTCCACCATTCTGGCTGTGATTGGTGGAGCTAACCTTGCTTACGTAGTTTCATTTACTCCATGGATTTTCCTTAGTTGATGCAGTTTATTATGCAGCTGGTTGCACTTCAACTCTCTTCCACGTTGCACTCTGGCCACAGCAAGTAACCATCAGTGCATTTAATCATATTTCAGTCGGACTTCGATCTCCAAAATGACTATAGCAATAAAATTACATATATAGACTAAGAACAACGAATAAATGTAAGTAGTTGCATGACACTCTGATTCTGTCAGTCTACTTCTCTGCTAGATTGAGCAACTCTGGCCATGAGCATACCCAGCTGGCTGCAGACGTGTAATGAAAAAAGTGATGTATCTGCTTTGGTACAGCTCCTTTTTACCTGCATTTGAGTAGTAAGAAAGAGAGAACTATTTCAACTTTCTTCTAGAAACTTGACTGCAGAAGGAGCTTGAGCTGTTGGCTGGTCCACTGCAGCTATGAGTGACTGCCAACCTACTGCTCTCTTCTGCCACCCTCCAGCAGCAGAAGCTATCAGAAAAGATTTTAAACAGGAACAGAGCCAGGAGAACCCCCACTCCTGCACTCCGTAATTTACTTGTTTCCCAATCCCCATTTTCTGCATCATTAGTAAAATCCTTGAAGACAACATTAAGAAATGCCGTCCACTCCTGTAGATGGCAAATAAAGCCACATCCTCAGCCACAAAAGCAGATATATTAGTGACTTGTATAATATTCATGCTACAGTATATGCTCGTGTTTACAAAAATCCTTGCTTAGCCTGCGCACACCAGAAACTGAAAAAGCTAAAGGAGTTCCATCTTCACTGCTTTCTTACAGAGTTATTACACACACTGTTGATAGCAACACCGGGTAATCTCTTGCTGGCAAGAGGTTAATTATGGACACACTACATAAAACACACAGCTAACTCAGTTGGAAAATAATACATGGCCACGTTCTCTTAGAGGATTGCCATTATGAGAGTCCCAGTTAAGAGAGATGTTTATCTGGTGTGTTCTCTGCCTCCAGAGGAGGGGCTTCCCAGCTAGTAGGCATGTGGAAAGACACATTTCCATTGTCCAAGCTCACAATGTTTCATTTGTGTAACACTGAATCCCAACTTAATTAAACCGCTCTAGAGAGCAGGCAAAGCTCAATATACACGGACAAGTGGTCGAGCAGCCCCATTGACATGTGTGTCACAGCTCGCTGGCTATCGCTCCAAAAAGCATCTGTCTCAACAGTCTCATCTGATTCTTACAAACAAACTACACTTTGCATTTTTGAATTTAACAAAGATCACACAGCTGCCAGCATACTATCAAAGCCTAAAGACCAAATAAACGTTTGGCTTCCCTCCAGCCGTCCTTGCTGTGGTATTATTACTGACAATAGAGCCAGAGCAGCAAAAGCAATGAGATGGCAAATTTACACATGTGCCGTATCTTTATACATTGTCTACATTTGCTGCTACAAGGCTGTAAGCAGAACACTGGTGAGCATCTTCTGGGTGCAAAATCTGACCTATTTTAGGGCTTTATGAAAGCTGCACAGCGTTATTAGCGTATAAAGAAACTGCAGATGGGCAAAATGATCTAAGAAAAACAATTCCAAGGTGTTTTGTTTATTTTCCCATGTGGAGAGTAGAAATAGATTAGAACTCCATATTCTCAGGGCTACATTTTGCACTTTTTGAAAAAATTGTGCAATATCCATAAAACCTGGAGACCTAACAGTCAACATTTCCCTTGGCATCTACTCATTTCACTTTAATCCACACATTCCCTAGTCCTTGCAATGGGAGAAGCATGCATATATCAAAGGGTAGAATTTTTATTTGACCTGTGTGGAGGAGCTCTGTTGCATTTTTCAGCTCAGTTAATATCCCAGGCACCCTCTCACGAAAAGCCAATTACATCTGCAGATAAGAGCCCCTTCCTACAGACAGTAATATAACTTTTTGATCTGTATCAGATGATTAGGACAGTGGACAAAGACAACTTCTCCTTTACTACCTCTCCTATTTGGTGAATTTCCACTGTATATGAAGATCTGCAAGGAAGCAAGTAGTTAAGATAATGGAGCCAGAAGCTGGAGGGAACTCATGGCATTACCTGCAGCAGCGCCTAAGCTGGGTCTTGAAAAATGCTTTGAGCAAAAGCCTGAGCACTCAGGACCCCTGGTCTGGAGGAATGTCAAGCATGTTGCACCTTCCTGCTCTGCCCATTTTAGCATTAACAGCTGTGTTTTAGTCAACTTCCCTTCCCCTAAATTCAATCTATACATAGACAGAAGAGGAAGAAAAGGCACAGCCACAGCTGAGAAGGCAGCAGTGTGTGGGCATTCCCACTTACAAACTCCTGCTGCCCAGTCACAACGAAGCAATGATTGTTGCACTGATTTGGCTCTGGCGACACAGGGTGAGTCAGATGGCACTGACCCTTCACCTCACCTCGCTGCAATGCCCCCAGTGCACAACCCATCTCCTCTTTGATAGATCCCATCCCCTCAACCAAGCCAGGTCTGGCACCTGCCCCCTCCATCTTCAGGATGGAGGGGGCTGCTATCACTCACCACTGCTCTGATTTCCAGCCCCTTTCATTCCCAGCTCTCCTCACTTTCAAGTCTCCCATTGATTCGAAAGCAGTTTGCCCTTGGCTAGCAAGCTGTGAATACACCCCCTCTCAGAAGAGAAGGAAGAAAGGCAGGAACAGCATTTTTTGCTACAGGGTTGCATTACTCCACGCTTTAGGGTCATTTCACTGCATTTTGGGAGGAAAAGCTGTTGGAAAGAAGGGCAAATGGTGCAAAACAGACGAGGGTGTAGCTGGAAACATTTGCTGAAGACATCCCATTGCCCCTGTACATTTTTATGCTTGGGATTTATTTTTTTCCCCCCTCCAAGGCTTCTTTTAATGTATTCTTTCTTCAAAGTTTGTGCTATCTGTGTAATTTTTCAATCAGGGATTAGAGAGGATTAAGTCCTTGCTAGCCTGTGTCTCTCAGGGAGTGTTGGATTTACATGCATGCTTTACACACAATTCCAGTGCAAGTGCTCACAGTCATCTCAATGGAGATGAATAGTGGCTTACTTCATATACTACAGAATAAAGTCAGGACCTGCCCAACTGCACATTCAGCTTCTCTCTGGTCTGTCCTCATGTCCTTTACCTTTTGTGTGTTTTTTACCTAAAAAACACTTCATAAAGTAATTGCTTTCATGTTGTGCCAATTGCCCCTGGTGCAGGGGTGGTTTACAAGCAACACTAAGCTTTGGCTACATGATACAATGGGGTCCCCTGGGGCCCATCACATACCTACGCCAGAAGGAAATTCCCTATCTTTTCTACATTTGGGCATCCAGAAAGACTACGTACTTCTGTTTGATTTGGGCCATTGCCTCCTCACACGTACATTGTCAAATAATCATGCCAATCCAACACCACTTGGTTTTACCTCTGTGTATTTCCTCTAACAAATTTGAGGAAAACTATCTTGATTCTGTTGTTAAGCAATACAAACAGCAAAGAATATTTACATGGACAAATTCAGGCTCACTTCTATTCTGTGCCACATTTCCAGATCAACGTGCAGCTCTGCTAGATGCATTCACACCAGCTTCAGCCAGCCAAAACAGCTAACAGTATTAGTGACAAGGCAGTCTAATTCAAGCCCACCAGAGTTGCTGGAGATATCCTCTAGTCACTAGCTTACGTGGAAGCCTGTCCTGCTATTCCTACATTGCCCTGGTTACCCATGATGTCGAGATTAAACCTAATGTATCCTTATCTGCAGACAGACCCACATTCTCCGTTTCCCTGAGGATATTTCATATTTCACCTCCACCGTAATCATGCTCAGCAGGACTTTATTACTTAGGTGCAATTGGTCAAATAAAATCACATTTGTGCAATATTGCCTGTCCTGACTAGATAAGTGGGTAACAGTTCCTGGACAGCGGGACTTTGTTTCACATGGAAACTCCCAACAGCGAATTTAACAAACGAAACATTTGCTGAAAATGACCATAAATAGTATTAGACTGGCTGATATTAACTCCTTAAAGCAACCAGGTAGTCATAAAAAGATTTTGCAGTCATCTACAGTGACTGGAAAAGACTGACATAGTGAAAAATAAGAATTAAAGGAGAGTAATAGCACTACCAGGGATTAATCATTGTCTATCTCTTCCAAGCTTTTTCACAAGTTAACATAAATATTAATTCAAGAACATGATGTTTTTAAAAGTACAGGAAAAAAATAATAGTTTATACCATAACTTAGGGGGGGGGAAACTTGCTCTGGTTATGTTGCCCAGACTTGAATTCCTTTATCATTTGAGATCCTTATTAAGTCACTTGCATGGTATAGATTACAGTTCAATCCTAAAATTCCTCTACATTTATGTTTCTTATGTTTTTTACTTTGATATCCTGCCTGTTTTAATGAAGAACAGGATGTGCAATAGCTTGTTACTTACGGCAGTACTTTGACAAGGAACCTGGATCTTAATAAAAAACAGGAAATAAAATCCTTCATATTAAATCAATTCTTTAAAAAATAAGCATGTGAATGTCATATTTAAGATTAAAGGTATTTCTCTTTCCAGGAAAGGATCATAATAAGGTGGGCATGTGGCTATTTCAAAAACTGCACACATTTGGTAAAGAGCTTATAGAAAACAGTGTCAAATCCCATATTGAACCCAGCTGCTGGTACTTACTTTTTGATGTAAGGCTTACTTCCTGCAGATATACATCAAATTAAATTCTTTACTAAGCTCACAATGGTGTTTTCCCTTTAAGCAGAAAGGCAATACTTACCTGAATGAAATATTATATCTCTTTAATGGGTTTCTACAGTGAAGCCACATTCTACATTTAAAAAGGTACAGTGACAGTAGGAACAGAGAGAAAATTGCCATCTATTAAACCAGTTTATTTTCTCAAAAATAGCTTTAATGATGCCAGTTGGGATTTGTTACACCAATGATATATCTGGTGTCCTAAGAGCAATTTTGATAGGACTGTTCCTCTGCTGTCACTTGGCCAATAACCCACCGGTGATTTTAAAAGTGCTCCTCAGAATGGAGGAGGAATGGAATATTGTAATGGCAGACACACCTCAAAAATAAGGGTAATGGACAAGAATAACGAGGCAAAGGAAATGGATAGATTCATACAGGTTTTCCAGGCTTTGTTTGGGCTTGAAACATTTGGTGCTTTTGACCGTAAGAAAGAATTCCCACTAGATACAAACCAGAAAGATTTCTCTACTAATTTTGATTCAGTAATGTACGCGAATGTCTGTCTGAAGTGATAATACAGTACCTGCTATCAAGAAAACAAATGACTGAGGAATCATGGAGCAGAATGAACAAAGAGGTGCGATGTGTTACGTGTTAAGCTCCCCTACATTCTGTCAGCCTCCTTTGCCTTTCGGATATATTTATCTGTAGATCCAGGATTCTTAACAGATGTCAAAAAAAAGTCGTAAGATTATTCAAATGACAATTAAAATACAGAGCAGAACTCACCAATCGTTGCATTAGTCAATACACACTCTTTCTGTGGCCCTTAATTTAGAAGGCAGTCCATTTCAGAGTCCAGATATTAATCTAAAACGATCCAGCAGTGATGTGAGAGGAAGCATGTAAGCAGTTTAACAAGGGGCAGGAATAAGCTCAACCACTATAAGCTAATTTTCCAAAATTCCCAGCAGAGCACTAAAGGCTACGGGTGTGGAAGGCACTGGACAGAGGTCCCTCTAATACCATTTTAAAATAGTGCTTATCTGAACTTTTTTCCAGGTGTGGTAGTTCAGAAAGAAGATGGCTAGTGGGTGCTGGGAGTCCTCAGCACTTCTGTGTAACTATGAGAAACAGAGGCAGGCTACCACTGAGAGCCTCCCACATGCTGAAAGGTTTTAGAAGTGTAAAGGGCATGTTCATTCTTAAAATAGAGTTGATCAACTATAAAAAGCAAAATAAAATCCTTTGGTCAATTTATGCCTAGTAGTTTTCTGGGCGTTCCTCTTCCTAACAGCCAGGTCTGGATTGAGCAGAGTTAAGTGGGCTCGTACTAGATTGAAACCTGGCTTGGAAACTCTCATGAATACAATTTTTGGGTCCTAAGTTCATCTTTTTGCAACCAAATTGCCTCACTGTGAAAATGGTCATTTCTGACATTAACTCTTCTTGACTTCATAACTTATCTTAACATTATTTCAACCCATACTAAAGTTACATATCAAGGAACATTCCCACATAAGTGAATGTTATCATTCTGCTCATCCTGTCCTTTGGAGAAGAGATAAATTGTCAAGCATCAAGTGACTTCTGAAAATTTTGGGTCCAGTTCCAATAAGAACAGGAGCATTTGACATTTGATGGTCCTCATCAGAACTTGCCTGTTTTCCTGTCTAGAACCAGCTCTCTGCCTTTAGCCCACCCACTATCTTTGAAATAAGCACTGCTTTCACAGGTTACCTTCCCAAGGCATTCAGGCCAAGCTCTAAATGAAGATGTCAGAAGTTGCTTGTTCATGTTTATCTAGCATTGACAAAAAGTCTGTAAACCAGACCAAAGCCCAAACAACCATTCAACCATTCTGCAGGCTCTCATTACCAACAGGACTGAAAAGCTACAACAAAACTGAGCACCATAATGATGGTAACTACCAGCTCTGATTTGCAGCAAAGCAGCTTTGCCAGACAACGGGAGAGGCAAAACTGGAAACATCATGTAACTAAAACATATTACTGGGAATTTCCCTATTTCACACCCAATGGTGTCTTCACAGCATTTGAGTCCCAGAATTCAATTTGAACTCTCCAAATCTCACCAAACCAATCCAGCCCTCCCAGCTGAGGTCAGACTCAACACTACTCTCATTTGGAGACTACCACAGCTGTGCTGGACCAAAACACGTGGGAGCACAAAGGCCAGCTGGGTCTTTCCTTTTTACATATTAGTTATCTCTACAATTTCTAGAACTAACTTCCCAGTAGTTGCTGGCTTCTAGCAGCAGTGGAGGCAAATGCTAGTGGGGTAGAAGTCTACATATGGAGCCAGGCAGATTTAGAAGGGCCTGGGGGCTCTCTGTGGATGAGCAGTTCTTAGCATAACCCAGCATCTCTTCCTCCCTCCCCTGCACAAATTGCTTTGCTCAGACGGTTGCACGCTCTGTGCAGTTGCATTTCTATATAAAATACAGCCAGAGAGGAGGCTGAGATCTGGCCAAACTGAACATTGGCTTTGCTACAAAATTTCCTTGGGTTGGTTTGATTGATAAGAGGAGACTTCTCCCAGCCCTGTGGGTGTTTGGCTGTTTTTCCTAGAGGATTTCTGATAAGACTTCTCCAGCCACTACTTATCGGCCACAGACAGCCATTTTCCCTCCTCACAGACACTTTCCCTTGTATATATACTTTCAGCAGACTGTCACGACTTCCTCAATGCCTAAATATTTTTTTATCTCTCTCTCTTCCATATATATGTATGGACTAAGGCTAAAACAGCAGCCACTGCCTTCTCAAGGTGGTACATGCACACCCAATTCCCCATCCTCAGCCCAACTTGCAGTGCTTTCTTCCAACCAAGACCCACTTGCTTGAGCTAATCCCATTTCATGTTTTCCAGATAGGCTACTTGCCATGCACATGCCTGGGCAAAGGCAAAACTTAAGGCTTCTTATTGCTCACAGGGGTATAGACAAAACTGAAGCCAGAGCCCCACAGGGCAGTATTAGGCAGAAGCATGATTAATGCAATAGTGCCAAGAAAAGCCAGCCCTGTGGAGGATCTGTGGTGATATTCACCCAGAAATAAGAAAAGGAAAAAGCATAATTTAGAAAAGCATTGGGAAAAAATGAGCACAAACAAAAGTGGGAGTCCTTGCTAAAACACAGACCCAATTCAAAATAGGGGAGGAGATTTTAAAAATCTTTAAAAGCTCAACTTGACCAGAGTAGTACCGAGAAGCTCTGGCAAGTCTTACTCCTGTTGCATTTTTACAATCACTCTTATTTCAGCTCTGTTCTTACAACTTTTGTGCCTATGAATACTTCCTGAGCAAGAGAGGCTTTGAACACGTTATGAAGGTCCTCAGCACAGCAAGACACTCGTATCAGTGGACCACACAGAAACCCAGTGGCAAACACCCCTTCCAGTACAAGTCGTAGCACAGCACCAGCATCTTACTGGGATCAAGTCCTCGCACAAGAGGCAGAGCTGCATCCACCCACACACCAAGATTTGTTTGTGGGGCACCACACGTGAAACTG
Source organism: Oxyruncus cristatus (assembly GCA_013399855.1). Lineage (NCBI taxonomy): Eukaryota > Metazoa > Chordata > Aves > Passeriformes > Cotingidae > Oxyruncus > Oxyruncus cristatus. The sequence continues at coordinate 461,761 of VXAY01002475.1, forward strand.
CTAAACCCTGGAGCAGGACCGTGTGTCAAACTCTGCTTGTGCATCACAGCACTTTGCAGGAATGTTTTCCTTTGGTTCCAGTGTATTCAATGTGGCCTTGACATCCTGACATTTCATGCTGAAGTGAGTCCAAACACCCAGAGTGGAGCCTTCAACAGAAGAGCTCAGCCCAGAGTCGCACAAAGCTGGGACAGGCGTGTAACTCAGATGTAAAATGCAGTGTTGCTTTCATACAGCCAAGTATGCACAACAGGTGCACATTACTTTTTCCTTGCTCACCAGACAGGGACTCTGTACATGGTGGTGCTTAGGCAACTTTGAAAATCATAACTTCAGAAGACTGGGAACCACAGGAAAAATGAAGAGCCAAACAAACACCTCTTTGACCAAACACCCTCATCAATTGAACTGCTAACAAAGTTGAAAAGATGTGGCCCTTTAGGAACACTGCAACTTGACAAATGGTTGCCTGCTCTTTATGAGTTTGTAACAGACCCCACCTGCTATCAAGGCAAACCAGAAGAAGAAGAAAAAATTTTCTTCAACAGAAAACAGCCAGGCCAAACCAAGGGCATTTCCTACCTGCCACCTCATGCAGGTGGTTTTGGGCACCTTCAGCTCCTTACATTACATCCACAGCCTGGGAACCTGCTCTTTGGGTAGCAGGAGCAGCAGTAACTGAGGTTTGGCCACATCTGTCTCACTCTTCTTTCCCACAAGCCCATGTAAAAGTAAAACAACAAAGAAAAGACGAATATCCTTCCACATCCTTGCTGTTGACATAAAAGTGAAGGCATGAAGGTCTTCATAAAAAGAAAGCAACAAACCAAAATGTAGGTCAGATGAGCTTTTTTTTTTAAAACTGTTTCAGTACTTTATTATTAATTTGAATTGCTAACCCAAGTTATTGCAAAGTCGTAAAAGACTTACCAAACATCAGCTGTTTTGAAGCAAAGTTAAACTCATGCAAAATTTTACCTCCATTAAAAAAAGAAAATTCATTAAGCAACACTCTGAAGACTTCTATTTTGGGTCAGATTATTTTTTGGGGGGAAAAAAAAAATCCACTGAATTATTTCCAGCCAATGTTAATTTATATTTTTTTGCACAATAACACAACTACTCCCCTGTCAATCCTAGAAACCTGCTGTTATGTGGGAAAGAAGAGATGGCAGAGAGAATTTTCATCTTTTTTACTAGAAAGCATCCCCACTTAGCTGACCAGAAAAATAGATGGACCAGTAATTTAAAAGAAAAGAAGTACTCCTACCTGTATTAATGCAGCAACACACACCTCTTAGCGTGCTTTGCAAAGGCAGCAAAAGCAAATTCTAAACCATGAATAGTTTTTTTCCTTTCACCCCTCCCCAAGAGTCTAGTAGGGGGAATGACATTCTTTTAAGGCCCAAGATTCCTCCCATTCCCAGGATACTTTAAAAAAAAAAAAAGTAATTTGCTAAGCCAAACTTCTCTGTACCATGACTGAAACCTGTTCTCAAAATAAAGAACATTTTCTTAGAATTTAGTTTTTTCTCTCTTTCTGCAAGAGGCCAGGTATGCAAGATGTAGCTATTTCTGGTTAAAAGAGCTTTTTGTCTGAGGTAGGAACATGAAATGATCCTGACTCATTTCCTGGGTGTCCAACAGCCAAATGGCCCACTTTATCTGAAGAAACAGTTGAAATATATACATTTCCTTAAAAAAATCATCCTTCAAAGGAAAGTGTTGAAAAGAATAGTGCAGAGTGTGTGAAAGGACAGAAGAATTAGCACACTGACTTAAATTTGGCCTCTGGTTTTCTCTAAGAGGAATAAATCCCTTTGTGTGATCCAGTTTCCACCATAACCATAGAATTGTTACCCAGACTGGCCCTGAGATATTCTACACTGTGGAATTAGAAATACTTTGCATTACTCACTACCATAGCACATGCAGAGTACTCAGGCTTCTTGCAAACTGAACCCAAGACAGTAACTTACTCTGACAATCACATATGAGTGACTCCTGCTGTTAAATTTCTTAATTAAAAGGTATATTGAATTCCAATGCTTCCTTTTACAGAAAAGAAGAAGATACAGAGATTACAGGTAAGGGAATCCAGCATAATTACAAAGACTTTGGTAACTGCTCCATTTGTAAAGCATTTGAAGATCACTAGATGAAAAGTACTAAATTTTTTATAACTAGCCATAGCAAGAAACAATGGTTACAGACCCTCATTAAATGTAGAAAACAAGTTCTCCTGGCTTCTATTTTCACTAGTAACTTAGTTGAAAGCTATTAATTGCCCTATTTTCAGTAAGATTTTACTGTGCATCTCTCAGCAGGTAACACTAGAAACATCTTTTTCTTACAAAAGCCACAGGTGATTACTAACTTCATTTTTATCTGTCCACACGTCAGCAACAGTTCTACTTAAGGATGTCTGTGATTTATTCCTGTTGCATCAGGAATCCCAGCTATCCTCACAGACAGACAGATACAAGGAAAGTGTGTTCCCACTGTTGCACCCCACGCAGAATCCCACAGAGAGGGAGACTGGTGAGCACACTGCAGGATGGTACCATTTGCTGCTGTGTGTTTTCTGTGGTCAGTGTTTCGTGAAAAAGAAGATTTGGATTTCTCTTGTCTGTCTAAATTTCTCCAGGCATTGGCACACAGGAGGAGCTCTGCTGGATGCACACACCGGAGTGAGGCAGCTGCGATGGCCCTGCTGTGGCCCGGCTCCAGGATCTGGATGTACTTGCCCACTAGATGGTGCAATGGAATAAAAATAAGAGCTGGAAACTCCACTGCTTAATGTGTGGTATCCTGGAGAAATCTAAGTATTATTACTTCTCATTTTAGCCCATAAACATCACAATTATTGTATAACTGTCAATTTTTTATACATCTAATACTAGGGTTTTTTTAAAATTCTAGTTTTAAAAATATATTAAATACTAATGTTTCTTCACTGTGAGGGTTACAAAGGCTTCTTCTGAGGACCCTGCATAGTAAATACTTCAGGCCTGAGCTTTCAGTATTAAAAGGCAGATCTCTAAACTAAGCCTGTACAAGTCGTTCTTAAAGTATGTACTGCCTTACCACAACCAGCAGTACATCCAGGAAGGGCTCCCCTAGCAGGAGCCTGGCAGGAATACTGCCTGATAGGTGTGAGCAAGTTCAGATGGGACTCAAGGGTAAGACGTGTCCATAACTGTTAATGGCACGTGGTTCACAGGGTCAGAGTTCTGCACCTGCCTCCTCCAGCACAGGCAGACTGGAGAGCATTTGCCATTCACCATAATGCATGTGGGCGTGTATTTGCTTTGGAAAGTATCCCAGTAAGCATTTTATTGCACTGATGGTTGCTACAGGAGGAAAATGGGCCTTTGGCATCCCTTTAACGAAAGGTGAGAACACGTTTTATTTTACTGCTCGCTGATGCTGCTCGATGTGCTTTCCTATGCATGCATGCATTGGCTGGAAGCACAGGACTCCCAGGAGTAATCACCGCAAAGCTGCACCCTGAGAACAACAAGTTATTTGAAAAGGAGTGGAAATCAGACAGGGATAAACCCGGAGCTCAGAAATGGCACCATCATCCACAGTAAACGTCATTTCTCTGCCCCCTCCAGTCCATTCAATTCGCTGGTGTCATTTTCTCAGGCAAAGTATTAAGCTGTTCTGAAACAATACTTCTCTGAACTCTGCACAGGTGGCGAAGTCCACTCTGTGACACTTCGGTGCCGTCTTTCCACAAGTGACACCAAAGGGAAATAAGCTCTGACATGTTCACTCTGCACCAGGTGGCTTTGCAGAAAGTTGGGAGCCACTCCACGCAGAGTGTGGTGCCACAGCACTTCACTGCCCCCAGTCCAATGTCAAATCTCACATGCCAAGCAAAGGAGTATCTTTCTGAACTGTAGGAGCTGAGAAGTTGAAGCTGTAGCTCTTACTTACAAAGATCTTCCTCAATAACAGTCAGATCACAGCCATGGGAAGCCTTTGTGCCCCTGCCTGCTTAGAGTTTACTCTCTGATCACTTCTAGTCGCACTAATTTCTTTAGGTGCTTCTTTTCAGGTTATTTCCTCATATCCACAAACCTCACCAGAAGAATACCTGGCAGGTATTAGCCCATCCTGACATGCAAACCTTACTTCTGCCCTCTGTGCTGCCAGAGCAGGAATTAATAAACTGAGGCAATAACGCTCATTCTCGAAGGATGACCTGGCTTTGAAGCTCGCTTTGCTTCTAGCTGGCTTTATCTCAGATGCCTCATCCAAAATACCATTTGTCACTAGAGGGCACTTCAAACCAAGCTGTCCTTTCATATTAGCACAGTCTGTAAATGTGGAGGGTTGTACCCAGCCTACAAAAAGTTCTTGTGGCTCCCAGTAAGCATGCACAGCATATCTAATATAACTTTTTTTATGTTAGACAAACGCCCATTTTAAAGGAATAAAAAAGTTTCCTACATTTGGGGAGCAAAACTGAGTCCAGACAATGTCTGTCTTGAAAGTCTAAACCAAAGCTGTAGGCAGTATAAAACAGCTTGGGGTTTTTTAAGAAAATTTGCACAAAAAAAAAAAAAAAAGGAACCAAATTCTTCCACTCACTGTTGCTTAACAGATTCTGTCTTACTACAGTAAGTAGTGCTTTGTCTGTGTACTTGTAACTTCTGAATTTCAGAAATTAAAAAGCATGAATCAGGACTGAAAACAGCTTGGAATTCAATCTTACTGAAAGGAAAACCTAGGATCAGTCAAGTACTACTAATCCGTTCATATTTAGATAATTGATGCCCTGATTTGCCACAAACTACTCACCGAGAGCTGCCTTATTTTTTAACCATAGGTCAACCAGTTTGGTCCCATGTATTTGGTGTCATACTTGCCAAACTCTTCCAAAGCTTGGAGTACAAGTGCTTGAAAGCCCTGCCCAAGGTGTATCCCAGTCAAAAGCCAAGACTTGAGGAAAGCAAAGATTACTTTCAAAGTCTGGATGACATTTGACTTCTTGTCACTGCGCAAACAAGCAGTTAATTAATAAGACATCAGGTTAGGCAGATCCACTTCTGCAGAGCTGGCAGATTGAGTGACCAGCTCCCCACGGTTTAGCAGCATGAAGAGTAGTACCCAGTAGGCTGGGAACGTTCAAAAGGCTGCTCTTATTTCATGAGGGGTAGAAGGAAAAAAAATTAATGAAGAAAAAATTTATTTTTCCTGAAGTTGGTTTTCTGAGAAGCAGGAAAATACCTTTAGAAGCTCAAACACGGACTTCAGTAGGAAGGAAAACTATAAACTACACTGAAGTGAGATGTTGGTCTGAAAATAGCTGTGAAGTTGCCAGCTGGTATCACTGTTGTCTGACTGTTCATTTTGTAGGGGACACACAACATCCAGAGCCTTCACACAGCACTGGGACGTGTTCTGTCGTCGTTGCTTTTCAATATTGCAAATTTTGACACAACTCATTTATAAAAAAGGGGACAGAAAACAAAGCCACTGAAATTGCAGTGATAATTTTTCTAAAATTAATTATGAAGCCCTCAGACACATGTAAAGTGAGGTATTTTCAGAATGAGGTACCTTGTTTCTCAAGTGTATCACCAGAGTGCCAGTGCTGATCAAAATGTCAATAGACAGCAAAACTCAAAAGAAACTTTAGAGCATGGTCTGTGTTTCCTCACTTAAACCAGAGAGTCCTGTCCCCCAGAAGTATTTGTGAAAATTTAAAAATGAATTATGAACACCTAGAAACAAGTTAAAAACATTTAGCCCTTCTGCTTTCAAAATCCTCTGAGAGCAGAGAATGCCCTGGGTTGGCAATATGGACTTGACCACAATGTTTTTAACTGCTGAGCAATTAGTTCCCAGATCCACCTACTATGAATATATGGGATATGGTCACACCTTGCAACAGAACAAGTTCCCTAATGATATCTTTAATGACTGTTCAGTATCAAACTTACAGGACCTGTGCTACCTAATACCACTTGGTTACATTCAAGAGTAGATTCATATTAAAATTAGTTCCTACAAAAACTGCTGCCACCTACAGACCTTTCATCAAATTCAGTAACAGTTCGATTCCATGCTTTCTGACAGTGCCTCTTTAAAACCTGCCTGATTAAAAGCAGGAAACTAAGCAATCCCAGGCAAGGAGACAGCAATCTGCTTCTCTGATAAGGCTTCATTACAATAGTAGCTGCATTTTGCAGCAGAAAATCTAATTCCAGTTCCAAATTAAGTAATTTGAACCAAAGGAAAAACAAACAAAACCCCAAATGTAGGGCTCAGAGGAAGATGTGACTTTTTTTCAGTATAATATCAAAGAAATAAAATGCAATTTTGTGCAAAAGTCTGCCAGTTTGCAACCTGAAGGCTGTTGAAAAGTGACAACTCAAGACGTGAGTGGAAGGTGCTCTCACATCAGTGGTGAACTTCAGCACTGGAAGTGAGCTCAGAGAGGCTGCAGTGGCTGCCTGCCAGTACTAATATGTACACAAAGGGTGTTGCTTCAGCTTCATCACACGCAACTTTTACTGAAGATACTAAAACAACAGCACTGCACAGTCTTTCAGAGACTGGGTCAGCCTTACAGAAATCTTTACAACAGTAAAAATACTCAGGGCCAACAAAAACATCACTGCACACATTTAAAACTTCAGAACACATTGGCTTCTTGGCCAAAGGCCACGAGCCAATTATTAAGAATGGAGAAAACTGTAGTTTAAGAAAATATTCATGAAAACTCTATGAAATGAGAGTTGCAAATAACAGAATTTGGGCCTTCGCTTGTCTTTGTGAACACAGCATCCAGTGAAGGTTTCTGGGGAGTGACAGTTCCTCACCTTATTCTCTTTACTTCTACAATGACATACCCATTGTATTCCCAGTTACATCCTATTACTCAAACCAGTGTGATGATAGTTAACCGCTGCATGTTCTCAAATTATAGATAGGGTGATTTCAAAATTATGTAATTTTGGTTTTCTGTAACACAGAATAAAAGTATGTGCTTCTGAAGAGCTACTAAAATATATATACTTGCTTATTTAAGATACGTGTTAGCTGTTTCCTGAGCTGCACGCTTGATTCTGTGAGAAGTGGTACATTTGGAAAGTCTGATACAGCTCATTTAACTGGTTTTTACTTTAAGCTGCACCTACAGGCACAGGCTCCCCTAAACAAACATTTGGGGGAGTATCATTCCTGGAGGATCAGCAGCACTGGATATATGTTTCCATGTAACAGCAGATAGTGTTGATGACAACTGACGTTGATAATAAAGAAATTACAAAAACAACCTGAAAAAACCCTAAAATTATTACCATCTCATGACTATCCTCATCCTGCCAAGAACTGGTTTTACCACAACCATTTTTCCTAAATTCAGGAGAATATTGCATTGGACACCATATAAACAATCAGACAGATTAGATGTACATCAAAGATGGTCAGATGCCACTAATCTGCTGGTCACTGAGCCACCTAAGTGTATTGTGAGAATTCCTGCAATCCATCTGCAAGTACAATACCTTGTACTTCCTACTATTAAAGTCTTATCCATTCCTTGTATTTTGGGGTTTGTGGTTATCCACAAAGTGGGGAATTCTCCTGACACACCCACAGAAGGAGGCTCACTGCAGCTTTGTCTGAACAATACACTATATTTAAATCTTTCAATTTTTGCATTTATGTTAGCACTTAAAAAAAATTAACTGGGCAGATACTCGAGGAACCCAAGCTGTGATTTTACCACACGTATCCATCACAGATCCCTGTGATCTTCCTGCAAACATTTTAGATCACACCCTAATCTCTATTCAGTTCAGAGGAAGTGCTTCTTTGAAGGTAACCATTTCTCATCTCAATGAAAAGAGATGAAAAAAATTTGGACCAGACCTTATTTGCAGTTCAAAACTGTCTAGAGAACTACTGTCTTCAATTTCTGTTCCTGGTTGTGGCTAATTCTGTAAGAAAGAATATCGGGACAGTGTTCAGAAAATTACCAGATCGCTCTGGAAGATCAAAGATATAGGTGTGTTTCAAAAAAGAATCCCAAATACTTGTTCTCATACCTTTATATCTGATATTCACCTGTTCCTGGAGAAAAAAATATCCCAGTAGGTGAACACTTTGCAAAAGACGAATCCTTCAAACAAAGCAATAAAACACAAAGCTCACCAAGACTGGCTTTGCAGATACATTTGTGATCTCCTCATGGTTATTTAAGCTGAATCTTTAAATTACTAAGTCCTTAAATTTTAGAAGGAAATCAAGGAAGAATGAAAATTGATTTAGTCATATAAATGTTGGAAGTAATAAAGGCTTCATGTGATGCTTGACCTTCTGATCAACTGTGCTGCTAAATGATTCCTAGTTTCAGAGCAGTGACAGCACGGTTTGGTAACAAAGAGATTGCTTCTATAACATAGCCATGAGTAAAGTATTTAACTCACTGCAGTCTAAAGTCCAACTTTTGGGAGAGAAGTCAATAGACCAAAAAGGATCAGTCCCACACATGTTTTTCCAAACCTGAACCCACCCAAAGGATTCAGGGATTTCTCCGATGGGATCCAACTGATAAATCCAGTTGATTTTATTCCTTGAAAAAATGACTTCATAAAATACCTATGACTACTAGATTTTTTACAACACTCCTCTTATACACAGTGGTGGAGTATAGAAAGATGCTTCACAGTCCCTTGCAAGATTGGTTCCATTATCTGTCTACTACAGGCTCTGTTTTGCTTCTTGACAGCATCAGAGAGAAAAAGGGTTGAATTTTCTTGACAAGGAGCAGGGACAAATACATAGTAAAAAAAAAAAAAAAACAAAAAACAAAAAAAAAAAAAACCAAAAACCAAACAAAAAAAAACAAACACCAAAAAAA
>VXAY01002475.1:470694-557554 GCA_013399855.1 Oxyruncus cristatus
AAACCAAAAAAAAAAAACACCAACCCATCACTATCAAATACAAGTCAGGAAACAACAGGACAGGAGAAATTTGGAGTTCAGTAGTACCAGACCAGAAGAAATAGGACATAGGACTTGAGGGTTGGTTTTTTCCTTCAGATTTATGAGACCAGAAGTTTGTATTTCCCGTGAGGCCCAAAGCACTCTTTTCAAGTACAAAACAGCACTTCCAAAATGGAATAGTTTTGAAACAAACTTCAGTCCTACCATTCAGTGGAGAACAGTGCATGAACTCCTAAAGGAGCTGGACCCTGAACCAGTTCCCCCATGCCTACAAATCTTTCTAGAACCCTGCTGTGGAACACAACCAGTGTAGAGGTACACAGTGCAACCTCAAGTCACAATGAATTTTGTACAGAAAATATCCCACTAGCCAGAACAAGCAGCATTGAAGCCAAACTTAGTCCTTGTTCCCAGATTCTTTTGAATTGTATCTATTTCACCATTTTCTGCACGTAGATCCTATGTCACCACTCTCTCCAGCTGCGTGCAAGAGCCAAACTCCAGTGGATTTCAACAGGGACTGTCAAAACAAAACACAATGGATCCCCAATAGAAGCAGCAGAAACAATCCTAAAAATATCCCTTAAAGATTCCAAAATATTCTCTTCTGAATGTCAATAAAATCCAACTAGGAGCAGTATAGTCTTCACCCTCTTAAAACTTTTTTCTAGCACTTGACCAGATCTTCCAGTTTGATACTCAGTTTACTTGAGGGTTTATTAAATACTTTGAAACATGTCATTAGTGAAAGCCCGAGGGGACATGCAAAGAAGAAGATGGGTTAAAATATAGAAAAAAGTGAAATCTGTGCAGCTAATCTTCAATCAAATGCTGAAAAAGTTCAGCTTTGTGATGTTGATTGAGGGATTACAGCATTGACGTATGCACACATCAAATTTTATTCCCTAAGTTGAATGACTTTAATATTGAATTTTACAAATGTTCTGAAGATAAAGTTATGCCATGCTTTGATGTCTCTCTTTGTTATAATAAATTCCCTGAATTCATTTAGATGACCTTGATTTCTTTAATCATAAAAAAAAAAAGGGGCAAAGTTCCATCCTGCCCTTGTCTTTTAGCCCTGGCACATCACAGTTTTACATGATGTCATTCAACTGCTAATCTTCAGAATACCAAAAAAACCTGTTACTAATTCAAGAATGCCCTGACCAATCACTTTTATGGTAGGATTCAATTAGGCAATACTCCACAGGAAGACCAACTTAAGAAGTATTTTACAGCAGTCCACAGACATCTTTGGGACTAGCAAAAGTTTAGGTACTTTTTTTACACCATACCACAATGCCTGACCACCTTTATGGTTGATAGCAAAATCTTCCTGAAACTCTGCTGGTTTTCTGGTCAGGCTGTTCACAGCTATTGGTGAAGCCTGAAGATGAGAGTGGGAGAGTGAGAGCAGGCTACTCACAGAAGGGTTTTCCTGCCATGTTTGGGGCTGGGACTGTACCCAGCTGCAGGGACTGCTCCATCCTGCCACCCTCCCAGCTGTACACACAGCAGAGTCACTGTCTGAGTCCAAATCTTACAGCCACGTGCTAAGTATACAAATCATCAACCACCCAGAATGCAACGTCCAAACCAGGACTTAGTTCAAGATCCATGAACACTTCCACCGGCTGTGGCCAGCTGGCAATCTGAAAACTAGGAAAGCTGCTCTTATCCAGAGTTAATCCAGCCCCCAAAGCAATACTGCATCACAGTTAGTGGGAGTTACAACTAAGGGCTACTAAGAGCACTTTCAAAAAAAAACCAGCCTTGGTTTTTCACCCCAGTTCTTTCAGAATGTTTGTGAAATGTCACCCTGGAGCTGACTGCAGATATCTGACCCTAGGAAGGGCACTTCAGAGCATTTACGATGTGCTAAATAACATTGTACAGACCTGCCAAGCCATAGACTTGGGAAACTCCACAGCAAACAGCAAAGCCCTCAAACTGTTTCTTCCTCTCATTCGGCACTTACCTGCCTGCACTTGGTATCAAGAGGCTTATGGAACAGAAACCAACCACCATGACAAGAACAAAGGACAAACTGCTGCCTTACAGCATTTCAAACGCTTTTTACTCAGCTTTTTTTTTCCCCATTTTAAAACAAATACACACAGAGGCTTTTTGCTTTTAAAGAGAAAATAAATACACAGAAAGGCTCTCTGAAGGTCGAAGGAAAACACCCTGCAGAAAACAACTTTGGATCATAAATATTTACTAAAATAAGTCTGTAGCTATATAAGGTCTTTCAGCCTGGGATTTCAAGTACTGGTTCCCGTGGTGAGCATCCTACTCCGCAGTGTTTCTTCTTGCTCGGTCACATCCCCTTTTGAGCTGCCTAGCTTTTACCGTGAAATACATGAAATTTAAAATGTCTTCGTATCTGCTTTAATAGTTTTTTGAAACACAGGCACACTGGTCGCATTTACTGCTGGAAGTAACAACAGAACACTCAGGAACAGAGCCCTCTAAATTTTGACTTCCATTACAGTAACTATAAGAAATATTTTTCTCTGTGTTGTAGAAAAATATTTAAAGGTGGCCTGTCTTTAAAAATCAGGGATACATATAAAATAATCCTGCAGACAAACTCAACCCCTCTGTCCCACGCCAGTTTTACACCAGAAAAAGCCTCATCTAATTTGAATTGTCTGATGGAGTGAAAGAAACTCCAAAAGCCCAAGAACAGGCTTAAATCATAAGATTTGGACTAGACACTAAACAGAGCCAAGGTTTAGGGTGTCCATTACAGGACCCTGAACCATCAGGCACTGACTTTAATTTCAGAAGAACTGTAGCTGTACTGGCCAATTACTGAAAATATACAGATATTACAAGACATCTCAATTCCTGTATCCCCTTCACACGTGAAGAGCCATGGAAATGCACCATTTAATTTCCTTCACACTTTTTTTTTTTCAGTTGCTGTTGATAATAGAAACCTTTAACACTCGCCCAGCTTTGCAGGGCTAAGTTGCTTTGCTATTCTGGCAAACATACGGCAATTTATTGAGCTGGACATTCGTCACGCGTTGCCCGAAAGCTGCTTCCCCAGCAGGACATTCCTTCCGAATGAAATACCATCTTCTGCCTCCCACCACAAGATGCAGAGCACAGCTGCAGGGGAGAAACGTTGTCACCTCAGAGCTGCAGCTGCTGCAAGGCCAGGAACGGCTTCACAGGCTGTGCCACAATGATTGCCTGCGTCAGCCAGAGCCTGGAGGACACCTTCACGTTATCAGGGTTTGAATTTCTGTTAGGGTCAAATTAAATTATGGCCTTTCCCATGTTATGTACATGGGCAGGTATAACCCAGAGTTTAGTTTCACTGGCAAAGAAGTACTCAGACTTGCTTACTGGATAGGGCCATTTGACTAATTAACTTTTTTTCCCCAGCATCCTTCTTTTTCCTTTTTGAATATACCATCTTTCTATAAAAAAAAAAATAAAATCTACAAGACCTGTCAGAGCATGTCATGGCCACTTAAACTCCTCTAACATGCAGATCACTAATAAAACTGTACTATAATGCACAACAGCAGAGTGATTTATGTGCTAAGTGGATTCACAGGGAAAAAGCAAAAACTAGTAAGGTACCATAGAGACAAGAGGAATTGCACAGCCTATTATGTAAAATCTGAAAAAGCAACTATTACTGGCTCAGCAACAGCAATAAAAGAGGATGCAAAAATCCCAAAGGTCATGTTATGTGCTCTGAAGTACTAAAAGTAGGTTAACTTTCCCAAACTGTGTTGTCATTCACTTGTATCCCCAAAAGTCCACAATTAACCTTCTAAAATACATTTTTAAAAGTCTAAATATAGAAAAGTACTGTAGGAGAGTTGGAGTTTTTTCCTTGCTTTCTTTTCTAACGAACAATTTGCAGTGTTATTTCTCATGTGATTTCACTGATTTTTGACTAATACTTTCAGACAATAATGCAGGGATACAGTAGATTATTTTTTTTTCTGAGCTTGACAATTGTGTTCAAAGAATTGTACTATAACCTGTTTTAGGTAGGCAAAAGGGCCAATATATGCTAGAGAACCTGTGTTACTTGTTAACTGAAATAATATGTCCACACAATGAATCTGTGAACTAAACACAGAAAAGAAAAACTCCCCAGCAGTTACTGAGTTTCAGATGAAGACATCTATAACCCCTCTGTGCTGGAGCACATCAGGTATATTCAGGTATAAAATAGAGGTGAACCAAATAAGCTCTGTGTAGTTCCAGGTACACTCAAGCCCTGACTGACCTTGTAATACAGGTACAACAACAACAAGACACAGACAACAACCCCGGAAAAACCACCAAGCCATCACATCTCCTGACTGATGCCACAGCTACAAGATTGGAGTTTTTATTGCCTCAAAAGATCAAAATAGAAGAATTTTCTTCAGACTCAGAAAAATCCAATTCCCTCTCTGTCAACCAAGTTTCATAACTTGTGGATTCAGGTAAAGCCATTTTACATGAACAAGCAGCCTCTAGCCTCACGTTCTAGTCCTCTTAAAGCACACAGAGAACACCCTTGAAGTCGCTGACAGTTACACTAAGCAAGGTTCCACACCTGCATGGAAATCTGCACCCCAAGTTTAGCAGAGATCAATACCCATTCACTGTAAATTGCAACTGTAATAGTAACACCATAATTTTCAATACTATTTCTAAGACAATGCCAGAAGTACTCTCAAGACTTTCTGGTTTTCCAGCTGAGCTGACACAAAAATACTCATTTCAGCTTCACAGCTGTAGATACTTAGCCACTGAGAGTGGTTTAGGTAAAGTTGTCTTCACAAATGCACATGGCATCCCTTCTGTATATATACTAAAACTGAAAATACAGGCAGGAATTCTGTTTTGCTTACCCAGCAAAGCCCATTTAATTTCATGAATTTATTCCCTTACAGTTATGTTACATTTATGCTTCCCAAAATTCTGAAGTAATTTATTACCTTCTCTCAACAGAAAGCTGAGTCTGGAAAGCCAAACTGTCTCTGAAGGCAGAGGAGTCTACACTAAGGCTTGAAGCAATTAAAAAGCCCCTCAAATTTTACAAGTCCCTTATCATAGTATCTTCTATATTGCCCACATAAGCAGCCTAGCATTGATCCTCTTTGTTATTAGAAGCAACCCAAACAAACCACTCAGAGGAAACGAGGACTGGTTGCTAATCAAAACACGCAGGTTCCGAATCAGCCACTTTGACTAAAGCCTGAACTTCTTTATGTTGAGAGTACATCAATCCCCACTACCAAATGCAACTTTTAAACAGGAACAAAATACTTGAGACACTGCATTTCATTCGGAAACATTCCATCCCACACATTTGTTTTTTATTCTCAAAAGCTGAGAAGGCCAGATAAACTGTCTGCAGCACCTCCCAGGTCCCTTGGCAGAAATGCAATACATAATAATAGTTAGTCCTGGCTCAGGTGCTTTAAAAAAACCCCAAAGAGCCACAATCATGATTTATCCTTAACCAGAGTTACACACCTCAAAAGATTCAATTAACCTAATGAAAAAGCCCTGCACAAAGTTTGGCTTTACTTTCTGAAGTTTGTTTAAGGTCACCAAATGGTCAGATCAGTTTATCACCAAGACATCTCAAAAGCACATAGGGCCAGAAATGTGCAGTTAATCCTCTCTCCTCTTGTATTTCAGCTTTATCTATGACCTACTAAGAGGAAGGTACAAGATACCTACAAACCTGATCCACAGAATATTCGCTGCTTTTTGAGACGGAAAACTACCATGAAATTCCTTTGACTTCAAGCACAGGTTGTTATTCAGCAGCCTGAAACCAATAATTAACTGTTCACTAGTTTTATAACATTGATCCACAGAACTTATTACACCCCATTTAATGAAATGTGTCTAGTTTCTTGATTTCTGTGCTTCCTACACATGCTTGAAACTTTAAACACAAAGTAGCACAGGGCTGCTGATTGCCGCAAAGGTATGAACATTTTTCACTATACGATATTGACACTAATTATTCCCAAATATAAGCAAGCCCTTTTTCAATTAGCAACTAAACAGGCCTAGCTATGTATTTAAAGCAGAAAATAGAGATTTTTTTTTTTCAAGTCAAATACCATAATAAGAGATTTGTAAGGTTTTTTCCCCCTAATGGGACAAAAGAGTAAGGGGAGTAAGGCCACTCTGAAGAATTCTGTATTACTCACATTGTTTTTGAACCACACAGAAAAAGGGATACTAAAAAATATCCATTATTGAGTAAAACTTACTTTGTAGCAGATAATGTCTTCAACAAAGATGCAGATGCACTCCAGCATTCACGAAGACCATCTCCTCCTAGGTGAAAGCAACCTTTAGGCAGCGAGGAAAAGAAACCTCAGCTCCCTTTGAAATACAGATCATCACTCAGATTTTTCAGCTGCTGCAAATCTAGGTAGCACAGGTGATTTCAATTCTCTTTGATTTTATGGAGCTCATTTTGAGTGACACCAGCTGAGGACATTCCTGTAGATGTATTTGCTTATGGAGACCTAATGCAGAAAATCATTTAGGGAAAGATGGGCCTGCCTGGGAGGATGCACAGCTGTAAGTCAGAAACCTGTCAGCGACCACAGGGATGGCCAGGAACTGAAGTAACCTGTGCAGTTCAGTTCCTGCTCACATTTGCTTTGCGAATCTCTTGCTTGCTTAAAAATCAATGCTTTGTTGCCTTGTAAGAGAATTGTTCCATTTCTCCAGAGAACTAGGTAGGAAAAGAAGGCATGGAAATTTTAAGTACATCTCCCTCCCCACTGAATGCTAAGGATGCATCACAGACACCAAAACAGAGTGTTCTAGGAGACACAAAGCCTCAGTTTGCCTCTGGGAGCTTCCCTGGTCTGGTTTCATGCACCCTGCCAAAACTCTTTGCTAGGAATGCTGCCCTACGCTTCCTCTGACAGAAGTGACTCTAGAAGTGTTTGCCCCATCAAATAGCCCTGCTATCCCAGAAATTAACTTCCTTGCTTTCTTAATGAATGTTGTTTTATTTAATGATGTTCAAAACACCTAGATGGTTTAAATGTTTGTACAAAACTCTACAAATAAAACCAACACAAAAGATGTTTTATTACACTTCAGTAAACAAAGGACGTCCAAGACTGAGTGATCCGTTCTGCCTGCAATTATCCTGATGTAAATGAAGGAGTGAGGGTATTTGCACGACATGACCAAATGCTATTCTTGATCTGATCAGATGTAACTGAGAACAGAATTTGGCCTACAGCTACAAAGTGTTCAAGTTGAAAAACCTAGCTTTATCCTCCCAGGCAGTCTGCACTGCACAGACAAACGCAGTAACGTGTAGATTTGGCAAACAATGTACTACTGGAGAGGGAAACGTCCCAGAGCAGCCCGCAATAACAAATTGTCACTGTTCAGGCTAATAAGAACAAGCACTTAACAAAGTTGACATGGAGAACTAGGCTGATCTTACATGGTAGCAGGTGACAGCAGCGACAGAGACATTTATGGAATTTGGAACAGTACACGGAACAAGGGGACCGCCATCCTCCCACTGTGAGAGTGCCTTAGGCTGTACACAGAAGCATCAGGCTTTAATCTCTTCCATATTGCTCAGAACTGAGACCATAATCAGTGTTAGATAAAGAGGTATTTCCATATTTGTTTATATTCTGGATGGCAGAGAAACACATGCCGTCATTTGAAGCCTTAGAAATAAGATGTGCTGGGGGTTTTGTGCATGTGTCATCAAGCATTAGAGACAAGTATTTCTCCCTAATTTGCTAAAAGCTATGCTAGGCAGTTATAAAACAACTTTATAATCATCTGTTTGTGGTGACTGCTCCTTTTCTCTTTGATGTTGCATCCCAAATAGTACCCGACAGCAGAATACCTGGTGGGATCATCATTCTGCTGCTTACCTAGAGTTCATCTGCTTGCTTTTCTCTCACAAGCAGCAAGCCAAGCCTTTGTTTCACTCATTTCTTACCCATGCTGTCCATTAATTTTGCTGATCTTAAACAGCAGAATAGAAGAGTCAGACAGAACATTTCTTACCACAGAACGCTTGAAAAGACCATCACTCCTTCATGTCTGAATGAGAAGTTAGGATAAGGATGAGAATGAGGAAGGAATGTTTTGGTCACGGTTAGACAAGCACAAATGGAATGGCTAGAGGTTAAATTAAAAAATGTTTGCATTTTTTAATAGGGTGCTGGAAGGCATTTTTCAGATAAATACAGACATAAAGCACATGCTTTGGGGAACTCACAATCCAAACATTAGAGTTTGGGCAACTGTTCAGGACAATGTTGGACTGTCCTTCACGTTTCCCTGAAACAAAAAGATCCTTCTTAACAACTGTTAGTATGTCCAAAAACTAAGGGCTGATCTCTTCTGTTGCCCCTCTGACCTGAGCTAGTGACTGCAGCAGAGTTGGATATGGATGCAGCACAACAACGCTCTCCCACAGTGTGCCTGAGGAAGCCACACGGACTGGAAATCTCAGAGGGCCCTCTGTAAGGCTGACCCTGTGAGCCAGCCTGAAGGGGCCTAGTTAGTGCAGAATGCTTCTCCTGCTCCAGTGCAGTACAGGATACCTATCCTGTCAGATCTGCTTCCAATTTACTGACTGGTGCAACAGCAAATTTTCTTGATCTGAGAAGACTTGTGTGGTGGCTTTCTGCTAAGTCTGAGAAACTGAATCCCTCTCCAAAGTGGTGTCACTCCCAATTACATTCTCTGAGACACACATAAAAAAAGTTCCTAAATTCATGCCAAGAGGCATTTCCTGTTTCTCAGCCCTGGTATTCATAATCCTTCTTGGACCAAAAGTTAAGATTAGTGGGTGCCTTTAGCTTAAGAACATAAGAAAGGCCATAACAGTTCAAAGAAAATGCCCCATCTAACACTATTAGGTCTGTCCCTGGGGTCAGGAGTACATGTCTAGGGAAGAACATAAGAGCCCATAGCAAGATTTTTCCTTGTATAAACTTTACAAGCTTCTATGAGTCAGTGGCTCCAGAGCTGGAGGATGCCTTTAGACCACTTTGACATCAATGGATTGATCTCTGAACCCAGTAAGATTAGTATGAACTCAATAAGCTTAGTACTAGAGTTAGGATCAGATCTGGCATTATTCAACGTGACTGTATGTATATTAATTGACATTAACGTTTCCTACCTCATCTGTGGGCTGTGAGCACCAACTGCAGAGGTTGTATTTCACTGCTTAATTCAAGTGAATGATATATATTTATCCAGCTCACCTTGACATTGTTATTTTGAGGTGGTTGATAATCTTTCTCGCCCATAAGAGTTCACAGACCTGTAGCATAAGAGTTTTCATCACCGCATGTGCTCTTAATGAGCAACTCCAGCACCTGAGAAAACAGAGCCTACTTGGCATCATTCTCAGACCTTCGTCTCGTGGCTCAGTGATGTGGCATTTAGCACACTCACCATGCACAGCCAGAGTTACCAGCATAGCATTTGGGTCACAAGAGAGCTTGCAAAACTGAGGGACAGCACTAGCAGTGGGATGTGTTCCCTTCACTTCTGTATGGACTCCCACAAGTACTTCTGCTGTCAGTTTACGTGGGGTAAAGGTCTTGTTTGTCTTGGATTAATTTTAAGTTTGGAACAAGAAAAAGAAATTGCAATTTCCTTCTTTCACCCTATTTCACTATGTCGCAATCCTATGCACACTTACTGGGTCTAACACTTGGCATGGTTCCTTTCTCCTGACTCTTCAGCAAAGCAACTTCTCAGAAGAAAGCCTGACACAGACACCTCCAGAGTGGAAGCATTAATGCTATTCAGTTACACACGGTTCCAGGGGGTGTGCACTGCTCAGGTGCCTGAAAGTCACTCACTGCCTGTAACAAACTTCGATAGGTATTAGTATCCCTTCAGACAACTTTGATGCCTTCATTATCACTTGTTGCCTGCAGAGAGCGGACTGTCCAGCACTGGTTGACACAGAAGACCTAAAATAGATTATAATGGTAAATCTTTACAGTGTCATTTTCTCTGCCATGAGTTTAGATGATCTTTGAGTAAATACAAGCCTGAGAAATATACATTAACTGTAACTTCAGCAAATCCTTTTTTTTCCTTGCCAACTAACTTCACCCATGTGTTGGAAGTATTTAGATGAATTTAACATTCTTGAATTATTTGGGCTCCTTATTCTTATAAATATTTATACTCAGCATGAATCCAAGACAGTGTCTCCATCTAAAAATAGCATTCTGATTTGTGGCTTTGCAAACATGAGTTGAGAAGTCAGAGCATTGCAAACCAAATACAGCAAGTGTGTGTAATTATCCTCATTAAAATACTTTGAGTGGAAAATTTTCATTACCCTGGGATGTAAGAGAAAGCAGGACAGACAACCCCTGGATCCTGGTTGCAAGCTACTTGCATAAAGACCATGTAATCACACATTTCTAGTAATTTGCTCAGACTTTGAGGGACTTCCCTCTAGCCCTGGAGCTACAACCTGCCCATGCAGAGCTGAGGCAGATGCATAGCCACTTCCGGAGTAAACCCCTGTAAAATTACTCCATGGGTTTCTGAAGGCAAGTTGTCTCAACTTCCAAGTGTCAGAGCTGGAATTTGAAAAATGCTATGGAAAGGCTCTAAGCAGGACATTTAGAGTTCTGGTCTTCCAGCATTTCCTTGTTTAAAAAGCAATCTGCTTGACTACAAGCTGAGTATTTGGTGTTGCCACTTAAAAGCATAAATCCTCAGCACACATTTTCTCTCCCACACATTCAGGCCTTCTCCTTTTCCCCTCCAAACACCTTCATGTTGTTTCCCAAAGAACCCCATGTGTTTCTGCCCTACTGAATGAGGGGGACCGCAATCCTTTTCACTTCTCCTCTCAATGAAATCACAGCAGGAAGAACTCCTCTGGTGATGTTTATTCAGCTGTGAAACCGTCTTCTAGAGGAAGTAGCAGAATTTCTAACACCTGAGTCATTTTATCACCATACCCCAAGTACTGCAGAATCCACGTCCTCCACTAGCAGAGTTGATCCTGTTTTGTTGAAAACCTCCAAACTCCTGCTTTCTTGTCTGAAGAATGTAAGATAAAATACAAATCAATAAAAAAAAAGTTGTGCACCATTCTTCTTACAAGGTAATAAATGCTTTGTTAAGCTTCTGATTCTTGTTCTTTCCCAATTCATGTTCTGTGGAAACATGCTCAGTTTGTCTTTCCTGTTCATAAGTTGACTCTGTGAAGGAGATGGACACTCTGGAGAACACACACTTATGGAATGACTTAGAATAATTAAATGACTCAAATTTAACAGGTTTAATCCTCCAACACGCTTTTCCTCTAAGCACTTAGTTATAAACCTAATCTTCTTGGTAAATTACTCTCTCTTCCATTTCCAGGATGTCAGATTAGTTTTTAATATATTTACTCATTCCACTGGCACGTATCTGTATCCACAGGAAAAGAGGCATGTGCAATAATATAACTGTACAAGCAATCACAGTCCTAGTACATGTGAACTATAGCCCTTCTGCTGTATCAAAAGTCTTCAGCCCGGAGCAGAAGCAGAGATAAGAGATGGCAGATAAAGAATCAAATTCAGTTGGCTCCATTAATGCCCCTTGCCTAACATCTTGTCATGGTCTCACCCATTCTGCACATGTGCAGGACAGAAAGCCAAAGGAGGGTGCAATTACTGACAGGTCAGCCTGTAAAAGGAGTGTTCGTGTTCATGTTACTGGATTGCTGGCACTCCAGTGGAACACATTGAAATGACCTACATATTAAATCCTTTTAATTAATTTCACATTGTTTTGAATGCAGAAAGTTTAGATGATCTCTAATTTTGTTCAGTTTTGAGTCTTCAGAGTAAGAAACATCACCCCACTCTGCAGTCGCTCAACCAATTCAGGCTTCAAATGGTTAACCATCCTCCACAGGGGGAAAAAAAAAAAAAGGCTTTTTCCTTCTGGGCTTCCTGACTACAGCTGAAACTGAAAACAGAAGGGCCAGAACACCACAATAAAGGCTGCTCTTACCGTATTTTTGAACTGACTAGAAGAGACAGGAAGATCAAGAAACCCTGTGAGAGATAATAAAAGACAAGCACTTGAAAACTGAATTGTGATGTGGCCACCAGAAATACCACTCTGAGAAGCAAAAATACTTGAAAAAGTGCATCCCTAGAGGATAGACTGCCAAGCCCTGGCTCAGCAGCTCTGCTCTTTTTTTTTAAGATAGATTATGCAAGAATCTTCTGTGAGCACATGGAAGGGAAACCAGCAGTGGCTTTTGTCAAGCATCAAGCTATCATGAAAATCTAGGAATTACCATATTAGATTAGGCTGTGCCTCCTATCAAGTTCCTCTTAGCAGTCATTAGCCCCAGATGCTCCAGAGGAGGCTGAGGCACTTCTAGTATATCATATTCCCCAGGAGACCTTCCCCCCTCACCCCTGTTTCTCATAGTCAGTGTTTGGACAAACCACTGAAGCACCAGGGCAGGACTGCCTCTCTCTGCTCCACAGAATTCTGAGGAAACACATGTAACTTGGCCCCTAGCTGGTAGGTCTCTGGATCTTTTCAGAGTAATTCAGGGTTAGCTCTAGTCCAAAGAACATTTCACTCGTAAATGTTTTTAATAAAGCAATGGAAGCCACCCACATCCTGCTGGGACAGTAAGGGTTTGTGTTTCTGAGCTCTTGAACCACTTCAGCAAAAACTGATGCACACCAGAATCCTTTTAAATGTCGTATCAGGCAATAAGTGATATTTGGCATGGTGAACTAATTAATTTCTTAATAAAAAGGAGTTATCCAACTAATTTTTTTTTCTACAAACACACAAGAGTAGCCCCAGCTCAAATGTTTATGCAAGATGAGGACACAGCCCAGTTTTTTCCCTGTTACCTTTTGAGAGGCAGCAAGGCAGCCTCAGGCAGGCCTCTGTCTGCTTGGGAACGTCACTGGGGAGCTGTACCACTTCAGACTTCTTCAAAATAGGAAAGCATTTCAAAACCAACCACACACTTTAATTACTGGCAATTAGAAATTCCTGGGTTTGTGTGTTTACAGCTGAAAAATGTTAATGTGTGCCAGTTGTGTCAGAAAGTTTGATTAAGCCCTTTAAACTGAACTTGAAAAACTTAAAACACTGCAAAGACTCTGATCAGAGTATCTTGGGGGGCTTACCAAAGTGACATGCTGAAGTCAGAACTGCTTTAATAGTCTCCTCACTGTTCCCAGTGGACCACAGCTTGCCTTGCAAAGACACACACCCAACATAGTTGGCAGGAGAGATTCCTATCTGGCAGTTTTACAAAGACTAAGCAGCATCTTAATCATATCTAAGGTCACTGTCTGAATGGCAAACTGGAGTTACAGCTGAGGTTCCAATGAACGTACCCGATGTGAGTGGGGTTTCACAGGAGCAGCTATGAAATTAGGTAAAGGTGAGGCTGTATGGGTCAGCTGCTTTTTCAGCACACAGCAGAGCTGTGCTCGTAGTTTTCTTAGAAAATTAAAGACTGCAAGAAACAGCATCAATAAGAAAGTGATGTTAGCCTAAGTTCATAAGGAAAATACAAAGAGAAAAAAAGGTACTTTTTCCTGGCCTAACAGAGATTATATTTCCATAGACATGGAAGGCTGATGATGAGTTCTTGCTACAGAGTTCTCCATGTGTCATAAAATATGAGCAATAAAATAAAGTCAAAGAATTGAAAAGACAAATGACAAGCCTCTGTGCATCATTAATGAATGATGAGGGTAGAAAAGCAGAAGATAACCCTCCATGCATATAATAATGTCTTTGACTGGTGGTGCTTCTCTATGCCTTCACGTTTAATAAGATGTGTTAGAATTAAAAATTTAAAAATCAAGTCCATGTGCTCCATAAAATATGAGGAAAGGAGCAACTCTAGCCTAAGTTAAGATCTTAGCATTGTACATCCTATTAAAGAAGGAGATGTGTTGATTTATGCAAATACTCATAAATGAAGCATGATGGTATTCTAATTCTGATAACAAACCAAGTCATACAGTCAGTAATCTCATGTCTCATTAAAGGAAGAATTTTGATACTTAGCAAAGAGTGAAAGTCCACAGGAAATCATCTGTTATTGCATCAATTTACCTTTTGTCAACTGCTTTATACCTGAAGCTGCTACAGACACCAGGCTGACTAGCAGGGTTCTCTATTTTTGCCTGAATAACATGGATTGGTGAGAAGACACTAAGAGTTCATGTTTTGCTTGTAACACTGTCCATTGCAAAGGACCTGAACACACTAATGAGCAAACCTACATGCCCCAGCCCTTTCAGTATCACAGGTACTCCCTAGTGGAGAAATGAAAGTCTGGGATATGGCTAAACCAGGGGATGGGAAGCCCCTGGCTCATATTAACAACCATTTAGCAAGTGGTTTTGACTCAAATCACCAACAACCCAGTAGTTAAACCACAACAGCTTTGATTTCATTATTAATGAAGTGCTAAACATTCAGACCAAATTTGCAGAAATAACTAATTATACAGAAACAACTAATTATTATCTGAATTATTTTGTACTATGGACCTCATCAACAATAAAAACATAATTAATTTTTAAAAGTGCTGGTCATAGAATTCCCTACTACCAGAAATAGAGGCAGCATGACGATGCTGGTACTCAGCGATCCCATTGCAGGGAGTTTCATACGAGTGAGCTGTGCCTCTGGAGAGTGCTGCAGGGGCAGGAAGAGGAGCTTGTGTGTGCAGCCAGATGGTGGGATGAAGCTGAAGTCCTGGAGGAGAAACACATCATAAAACAGTTAACAGAGTAATGCCATGTCACACCTTTTAAAAAGAAAGACCCACAATCCATCATGATATCTCAATATGTTGACACATTTTTTTCTACACTATTTTTAGCACTATTAACAAATGTCTTTACCCCCCCTCCCCAAAAACACACTTTGTTTCAAGTTAAGAGTAAGGAAAATGTGCTTTAATGAACCATTAGTGTCTCTCAATATTTTCCAGGCTAAGTCAACTCCATTTATGAGCCAAGGGGCTTTCTTTTCTCCCTTTTTCATGTTTTTTTCCCATGCTTCTAGCTCTGCAAATGCAACCTGGAACAAGGAGTCTGACGGTACGGGCTCAAATATCATCACCAATAATAAAAATCTGGTAACCAAAATTTACCTGAGCTATGCTGTTAATGTGCCAGTCAGAGCAGAAACCAGCTCACTTTCCCACAACTATACTGTCTCTTAATTGCTGGCAATAGCAAAAGCTCGATTCCATTAAGTAAGCAGATATGTCAGACATATGGGGAGCAGGTCTAGGGGGCAAGTGCCATTGTTTTATAGTCATTTCCCTCACTGTAATGGCGTTTAAGAAAAAGTTTATTTGCAGCATGTAAACTAGAAGGCATGCACGTGGGCTTTGTGTGAGAGACAGATGAACTAAGAAAAGCATCTGGCTTCTATATGATAGAAATCTTAAAGCTTAAAGCCATTAAAGGTCTTTAAAGTAAGGAACTCTGTCCTGTTCCCCAGGAAAGCCCACGACCAACATTCCGAGGTCTACAAGAGGAAGAATCCACCATCAAAACTTCCAGGAGTAAAGCACGAGCTACTTGTTTTGCTGCACTTGTAAAGTTCTTGGTGAAAACACACAGGTTGTCAAGCACTCATAATGTTCAGGTTCTTAGGCAATTTTCCTCAGGATCTAGACGTTCCCGTTTGCTACATAATGAGAACAGAATTATTTTTAGCATTACATTTGACACAAAAAAGACTGTAAATGACCCATTTCATGACTTACAATTGGGTGAGAGGAGAGGGAGTAACTTTAGCCCACAGGGGCTGGGAGAGGGAAGTATCACTGGGTTATAGGAGAAAAGGTTCTGTCCATGCTTCAGGAGAGCACATTACACATCTTCTAAATACACATTGCTGTATAGCTCTCCCATTGAGAAGCAAGGAACAGACTCCACATCTAGTATGATATGCCAAGTAAGAGGGAAACGACTCTTCCACAGAGCCTTGCCTCTTCCCACTTTGATTATAGCACTGTCCTAACACTCTAAACCATTGACAACTGGGCAAGGTGACTTGGCCAGCCCAAACTTTTTGTTTGGTGGAAGTGAAAAGCAGAATGAATGCAGTAAACTTTAAATCCAAGGATTGGTGCCATGGGAGAGAAAAAGACAAACTTCTTATAAAAGGATCTTGGAGAATGGCAAATAAGAGCTGTACTGAAATATTTTTAAATTATTTTTATCTAGTTGAATGACAGAGCTTGTCACTTCTACATAGTATAAATGACTGAATAGTTGGTATGAGCAATAATACCATGGCAGACTGAGGCAAGCCAAGATTTGATTCTTAGCTCTGCTACCAATTCATGCAGATAAATCATTCAAAGTCTTTGTGCTTTGACTTTCCCATCTGAGAAAAGAGATATTCAGCTTAGTTCACAGAGGTGTTGAAATGTTGATCATTTTTATGCACACAGCAATGTGAACTTATTGGGTGAAAGGTGCTTTGGAAGTATTTAATATTCTTCTTGCTGTTATGCCTGCTTTCCCCTTCATACTGTGTGTGAGTAGTGCTATGCTTTTGACTGAACTTCAGCCTATTAGAATTTGACAATATAGAATTTACATTCTTTGCAATTATAAATGGATTTAATTTTCTTCAAGCAAATACATTGCAATCCAGCATTTAAGCATAAGACTAATCTCTTTTGTTTCACATGACTATTGAGTAAAAACAAGTGCTCAAGTGCTCTGTCAAATTGAAGACATAAGAGTTTTTGCAAGAATAAGCAGCAATTGCCAGGTGAACTCTTTAATTTGAAAGAAG
Organism: Oxyruncus cristatus; assembly: GCA_013399855.1. NCBI lineage: Eukaryota > Metazoa > Chordata > Aves > Passeriformes > Cotingidae > Oxyruncus > Oxyruncus cristatus. The sequence goes on from VXAY01002475.1 coordinate 487,582, forward strand.
TTCTCTTCCAAATCTTGGAGAAACTATCAATACTTTGGTTGCTATCCCACCAAAATTTATGAGGTGTAGCCTCTATATACACAGGTTAAAAAAGCCCAAATAAGAAAACAAAAAGTAATTTCCCATCATAGTTTTGATCGTTCCTCTAGAACTGCAATATTCCCTGTTACATCTTGTTCTAACTCTGGAGGGTAAAGCAATACTAATTACAAGTCTAGGAAGTTTGAGGGAAGAGGAAGATTCTTCCCTTCACCATCCTCATAGGGACCGGGTTTTCTTTTGCTGTTCTATCAGGTGCGGCACCTCTCCTACAACCACAAGAATCTAATATACCATCAATACCTCTGACCATTTCTGCTGTCTGCTTGTTTTTCACATCAGTAGTAGTTATATTCCTTGCACAATCAAAACATTGATCCAGGGTATAAGGAGGTGTGTGCAGCCTCTGAGCTATAACTCATGAATTCCTCCGGAGAACGTGCAGTGTATCCATGCATATTTCATCGATTCCAATCTGTGTATTCACATTAATAACAAAGACTGCTATGAATCAGTTCCTGTGCCTATCTGCAATAAAACAGAGAGTAATATAAACACAGCTCACTTACACTGGTTTTCTTGAGGTGTTGTATCAGGTCACAGTCTCGCTGTGACAATCAATTTGTAATCTGCAACATTACAGATTATCAGGATTTCATCTGACTTCAGAGGCAGAAGATTATCTTCCCTTTTGCATACAATATTGGGGAGGTTCTTGGAATGATCTCGTCAGCTTTATTGAGAAGACAGACCTGATGAACTTCAGTGACATGAAAATGAAAGTTTCTGTTCATATGAGCTAATGCACCTATGAAAGAGCCTAGCACATAGCAAGATTGAATTAATGAGCAACACACTTGCAAACAGTTCTTGAAATGGTGAATTCTGAGAGGCAAATCTAGGCAGAAAACTGGAAGAGCTAATATGTAAAAATCTCCAATGGACATGCAATACAAAACCTAATAAAGCTGGGACATCCGAAGAGTCCTCCTTCCTTCAAATTTAGGTATTATTAAGGTAAGCAAAAGTTAAATTCTCTCATCAGGAAAGGTTTTTGATCAGTTGTTGCAGAAATAGGGTTAAGGTTAACTTAAAATTGGCAGCAGCAAATGCTAAATGTCACTATGCTCAGAAAGGGATGCTGGAGAGATAGGACTGGATCTTGGACCAAGAGTGTGGAAAAGCTTCTTCTCTTAAGTTATGAGCTGTCAGTACACCAAAAGAAATGGTAAATCACTTATTTCATTCCCTAAAGAAGCCTAAATATCCAACCTCCCCCTTGGGAACTCAGAAAGTCAGGGGTTTTAAGGTTACAAATTTCTACTCAGTGAATTACCCGAGAGAGATTTGCAGACTGCAGGTACAAGCACCAGAGAAGTCAACAAAGACTCAGCAAAGCAGCATCCAGAATGAAATCACCGTTCTGGGTAAAGCATCATGTCTCATCTCAGATGACATGTGGACTGCCATTCCCAAAGCTACTCAGGAGATCAAACAGAAAACAATAATCAGCTACAAGGTTGCAAAGGTTGTCGAGGTTGCAAAGACACTCATTATGAACAGCTGAAAGCAAGACAACTTGATGCATTTTAAAGTATATCCCTTCCTGGAATAGGAAGATGACTCCATCACAGATTGTAATACTAAAAAGGAGGGGTGGAAAGGGAGAAACTTAGTAACACTGTACAGGTGCTACCTGTACCATAGAAAATGGTATGTTTTCAGAAATGCCTATTAATTCATCAGCATACACAGAAGTTCCCACTGCTTACTTTACTATTAACAGTAAACATTTATTGATTTGCTTATGATCATAATTCCCAATCCAAATCAATTACATTACAGCAGACAGGGAAGGTGGGGGAGGCTAGGAAATAGAGCAATGAAACCAAAGTAAATCTTCATTTAAATTTCAGAGTAAAACCTTAAGCACTTTATTCTTCTATACAAAAAAAAAAAAAAAAGACATAACCCAGACTTTGTGTGCAGCAGTAGTCATATCGTTTAATACCATCTATAAATCAGGAACAAAACCCAGTATGAACTTGTGCAAATGGCCCTAGAATCAGTCTTCCTGACAGGAAAATGTAGACACACTGTACAGTCAACCAAGCTGCCTCTGGAAGCAGTTTAGCCATTTATTTGCCCTGTATTAATAATGGTCAAGTATGAAGGAAATTAACGGCTCATAAAAAGCATAGGACGAGCAATAAAAATGTTGAAAGACAAAAAAGTTGGAATTTAATCCCTTTACGGAAACATTCCCTCTGCCCATTAAAATGCTGCCTTTATCCAGCCCTTCCCATTAAGAGCTCACACATCCCTGTGAAGGACAGGCAGGGGGTGCCGCTCCTTCAGGTTTCCACACTAATGGAGGTTTCCCTTTGAACTCGATACCTCCCACCGAAGTGCTGCAGGCCTGCAGGCTTTCCTCACTTCTCCCCCTTGGGATTCCCATGGTGCCCTTCGATTTTTCTCCTAATGGCATCTTTGAGGCTGTGATTCTGTTCCTGAGATCTCCGTGATGAACTGATGCCTGGTACGACTTGTTCAAGGAAAGAAGCTGACCTCGATACCTAATTACACCAGCAAGGCAGTCACAAGCTGGTTTCCTGGACAGCCTCCTCAAACACCTCCTGCCCCACGTGCAGAGCCAGGAGCTGTCTGAACAGTCCTGGTGTAGACCCTGAGCTAACTTCTGCATACTGGAGCTTGAGAATAAGCCAAAGCTTTTCTAGAATGGTGTCATGACATACTGCTCAGCCAGAGGAGAGCCTGCAAGCAGATGACGTTTACTTCGGTTCAGCATCCTGAAAGCCCAGCCTCAGCTGCCCTAGCAATGCTTGGGCCTGCAGAAGGAGCCCAGTGCTACTAAGACTCATATACAAATATATCTGCCAGCCAAACAGCCTTAAATAATCAAACGTGAGTAAGAGTTTGCTGCAGCAAATTGACACTAAAAACAAAAGAAGAAAACTCCAGACAAAAATCCTCCACGACTGTGCTCAGGAATTCCATGTCAACAGTTAAAAAATTGTGGGTTTAGCACTTGGTTGAAGCACTACATGAAAAGTTAGTAGTATAAAACTGATGAAATTTTTGCAACATTACCAACAGCAACCACTGAAGAAATCAAGTAATGTCTCCTTTCTAGGGAAGCTATTTTATATTTATAAGATATATTTCTATTTTTATAACTAAGATTTTATTGCCACTGCAAAGATGGTAACTACGGATGGCTGAATGATGTCCAATATTTACCAAAGACATTTTTCAGAAACTGCTGAAAAATTGTGAATCTTATTTTCTTGCTCTTAAAACATTTCTGTAGCTACTAAATAAGACATTTCTGGATTTTTGCCAGCTTGCAGGGACTAATTTATTCAAATGCAATTTTTTCCATTATTCATATCCCTCTCAAAGCAATTTTTTTGAAAGACCTTGATGTGACTTATTGACCAATTTCCCTTAGCTCTGTTACATTGTAAATTTTGTTTAATTTGTTAGCTTTTGCATGTGTAGCAGATAGATATTCTTGTTGGTTAGTTTTGTTTGTTTGTTTGTTTATGATGGTAAGATCATAGATTGGCCTCCGCACACACAACAGGAAAATTTGGCAACCCCAATCAATCAACTAGTCCCACAGGAAGGAAGACCCATCCCTTAGCAGACCAGATGAGATGATAAAACTAAAAATACAACCCACAATTGTAAAATCAAAGGCACAAATATCCTCTAAATCTTTACCCTTAGTAGGCAGAATAACCAGCAAGACCATGAAGTCCATTACCTAAACTTCATAGAAGTTTAGCACTAGTGGGATAGCAGTCTAAGTCCCCTAGATAAAAAACATATTTTATAAGAAATTTAGATGAATCAAGATATACAGTAAGATCAAATAAACTGAAATAAAATCAACTGTCATAAGAAAACCATGTTCTCTGGTAAAAGAGATTTAATCTACAGCAATAATTTTTTCTACATGTTTGCTTAAGTCCGGGTCTCCAACACAGGCCAGAAAGACATGCATTTGGTCAGTGCACCAGGCTGAACTCTTCAAGGTTCCATGAACTTCTCCTACATTGTCCAAGTGAAAGCACTGCTTCATTTTCCATTTATGTGAAATTTTCTTGCTGTCCTGGCAGGAATCCTTGACAAGAGTACCTGAACCATACACAGCATCTTTCCACATCATCTCTACAAATAATAAATGAATATGTAAGCATCATACAAAAGCATGTCCTTTTTTTCCCCTACCAATAGAGACATTTAAAATACATGAGGATTTTAAAGGAGGAAATGGGAATAGGAGGGGAAATCAAATGACTGCAGGCCCCTTGACCTTACCATGTTCTTCTACCCCTGTTCTCTGAGTCTGCTGCGATGAAGTGGAATTTGCATTCAGCATCCATCACCAGTGGTCAGAGGGAATCACTGTCTTCGTCAAAGATTGTGCACTTTAAATCCTTTGCTAATTCAACTGCTATATATTTGATTTTAATTAAAGTTCTGCCATGAATTATAAAAGACCATATCTTCAAAGTCATTAATTAAGGCCCCTCGGTGTCTGAATGCTAACACCACACTGACAAGTGAGATGTACCGTGCCTATCAACAAGCGGCTGCCCGGCAGCAGCAGCAAAGCAAGCAGAACTATTATTCTGACAAGTTCAGGATTGCACTTGCTGATTGTTAGAGCAAAGAGATCTCCCATGAATACAAACAGAGCAGCGCTGGGGAACAGTCGATCTCCGGCGTGGCTCTGTTTGTAAGTGACGTGCCTCTTCCCAGAGCTCGAGAAATGGGTCGCTTGGTGCAGCATTCCTTAGGGTTTGCCTCTGAAATTCAAAAAAGCACAAATGCCATAGCTCTGTACTGCAGGGCTTAGGAGCTGATCATGCAATCACATAATTTAGCTCTTGCTCTTACTGTGTCAACATCGACAATATATGACACAGGGCAACACCAGTGTGGATGGCAGGATCTGTCCCCGGATAACTAACGATCATTCTGACTTTACCAAGCTTAACCAAATACAGCAGCATCGAGATTTCATTCTTCTGCCAAGCCAGCAGTGGGTGGAATTTCCTTTAAAGACAAATTAGTTCTGCCTCTTGTATATACAAGGTCCAGTTCTTTTTCAAATAGATAAGCCCTTGACCAGACGTCCCTCCCTTCCCTACAAGTAGCACCACTTGGGTTTTTTTAGACACCTTACAAATGCAGTACAAAAGAACATAAAACAGCTCAGTGGGTTTCATACATTGCAACCAGCTGGGCAAATCCCATGGTGAGTGGAATTTGCCATGGAATCGGATCCTTGGAAATCAGAGGAAGAGCCAAGATGTGAAAAGGGAGAAAAAGAGGAAATAGATACTAATAGTCTTTAAATTCTTCTTTGAAGTAATACAAACTGATGCATTTCTTTAAGTTTTAAGCCGTGTGCTCGGATTTACATCTGAAACAACTCAGGTTTTCTGTGCCCTTTAGAGAGGCATGGGCCTCAGAGAATATTGATAACTCAAAACTGGAAGATGGTAACATGAAATCAGCTCAGCTCATTTTCCAAAATAAAGGTTTGCTCTTACTCCTCTGCAGCTTTTTCTCCCCTCAGTGCTGAGCAGCATCTTGAACTCTGTTTTCTCTCCCCAAACCACTGGTGTGTGGTCAGCCAGTGGCCCTGGGGCCAATAAATGAGGCCCTTGAGGAAGGCAGAGCCATCTTCAGTTTTTCTTTCCTCAAGCAGATTGTCTTGACCAATACACCATGTTGGTTTCCTTTAAATTCAACTGCCCCATAAGCTAGAAGGGAGTTCTTCAGACTCATTTTGAAAAACATTCTCAAAACCCACTTTCACAATATTCTACATTAGTTGTCCAGTTTGTGTCCTGTGTTTTTAATTTATTGACCTTGTACAGAAACTATTTCTCTATTTTCATAGTTCCACCATAAGCAACTGCCTTATATTGTGCTCCCTTTATGCACATTTAGGAACATTTCTGCATTCCCATCCCTTGCAGTATTAAACTATGTCATTTTTACTGAAAGCACTAGATTTGATATTCTACTGGCATGATTTTCACTGAAGACACATTTCAATTAGTAACCTTGACAGTTAGCAGGTCAGGCACATATTATGTACTATAGTAAGTCTCTAAATGGACATACCTAAAATAACTATTTTTTTATTATATCTAGTGTCTGTGTGAAATTCAGAGATGACAAGCAGGCCATGATCAACTTCAAACAAAAGTGTTTTAAATCAGTTTCTAACTAAATTCACAAAAGCTTTATGATTTGTGAACTAACTCTCCAGCAGAATGCTCACAAGAAATGAGCAATCAGAACACAACAAATTCAAGTTACAGGAAGTGATCAGATGTCACTTTATCCTTCCAGGTACCTGAAATCAAAATGGTTAAAACAGGTCAGAAAGAGACTGTGTAGGGAGAAAAGATAAATTTATAAAAGGAGTCTGAATTTTAAACCTTCTCTAGACCACCTGGCAGCATTAAGAATGCTCAAAGAAGTTTGTCCTGGTGGCACGTGTAGACTTGGCCTGGGGTTTTGCCCCAAGTAGTTCAGTGTATTTCCACTGAACTAATTTGCCCAACAGAAGCTTTGCAATGCCAATTAACACCAGCTGAAGACACAAGCAGGAATTTCTGGTTCAGGCAGAAGCGTAACGAACAAATGCAATGGAAAATGCTTGGTTGAGAGTAACAGATTTACTTAAAATTCATTTCTAATTTAGTAGCAAGCTAACAAATTAAATCCATGTGTCAACGGAACTTCACATCCCTAGGATTTAACTTCCCAAAACAGAAGGGATGAGAGAAACAAAAGCTGAAATATAATTGCTACCTAAATTCTGAAAATCACATCTGGTACCAACTGTTGACCCTTTGTCAACAACATTGTCCTGCTCTAACCCCCTCGTGCACACACACACTGATTTCCAACAGTTTAAAGACTCCCTCATGTGGTGGTCAGATACGGTGGATGAGATCACTGGAGTCTGAGCCAGATGCTAAGCAGGCAGAGAGCACATCCAGACAATACATGACGGGGATGTTTAAAGCTTACGTTCTGTGGGGATCAACCCTTCAACATACAGGGCTTAGATGAGCTCACTTGCCCGCAATATAAATGAGTTCTCACTGAAGTTATTAATCCTTTTAAACTCCAGTGGGGACTGCTCTGACTAACCACTGCTTCCTGGAGACAACTTTACTAAAACAGATAAACTGCTAATACCATGCCTTCCTCTGTTCCTACAGGGACACACGACTCCATCAGTCAGCTGCAGGAGACACCCACTATTCTGCTATAGGCACTGAACAGCAGGTCCTTGCAGCTTAGTGAATTGCCAGTGCCAAACAGAAAGAATGTAGTCCCTTAGTACATCAATACTGTTACTTGTAGAGATGGTCCATCTTCAGCAGAGGTACCACTAGGCAAGCAGTGAGTAGGTAAATGATTTCTATGCACCTTCGTTTCAGTGGGGCCTCAGCCTGGCACCAGCTGGCTGCCTTTCCACCTGCAGTGCCCTACAAGTCAGACATGTGGCAAAAGGCATCAAAATTCCTTTCCTTCAAAACAGGAAGAAAGAAGGCTCTGGAATGATGACCCAGGAGAAATTACGGAGTGGGATCTCTGCAAAGAGGATGAGTCACAAGGCAACCCTGGAAAACCAAGAAGGAGCCAAAGGCCTGGATAAACTGGAGTTTGGGTTAGTTGCATTGGCACCTTTCCTAAAGCTAAGGCAAACTTTTCCATCATCTGAGCTTCAGGTTTTCCAGTTCCTTAGAAGTTCTAATTGCAACACTCTGAGAACACCACATTGGCTCTGACAAATTTTATCGGCCATTCCTTTTCTCACAAATTCTGCTGCAATCAATGGAAGTCCATCTACATTAACCAAACTTCATTTTTGCTTGCTAAACTAGAAGCTATAAACTGGCAGCACATAACCTAGAAGTAAGAAACACCAGAAGAGGTTATATTACATGTACCACAACAGTTTACTTGCGGACACACATCCCACCAGTTCCAGCCAGCTGAGTCGGTAATCAGAGGATCAGCTGCTTTCTTAAGATCTTAATTGTCCTGATGATTATTTATTTCTTCAGCCTAGCAACAGGTTTCAAACATGAAACCCCACTAGGAATAAATCCATCATCCTCCCATGGCCTGCGCTCACTGACACTCTGCCTAATATACTCCTGTGGAACCACCAGGAAATCATCAGCTTTGGATAAAATTTTGGAATTAGTGACAGTAGGAATTGCTACAGTGCGTTTCTGGAGGGATGACTACTCTGTCAGCAAGTTAACCAGGACACCATCTGACATCTAATCCTGAATCTGCTGAGTGCTCCTGAATAATTTCAAAAATAATTTTCTAAAACAGAAAAATCCTTTGATAAAAACAGCATGTTAATGCATGCTCATGTGTCTCTCACCACAGTCAGATCTTCTGAGATATGAAGCTTACAGCTCAAAAGATACCATTCCCTTTTTACTGTTATTACTGAAGTATGTCCTCAAAAGAGGCATTTGCCATCTCAGACTGTGTGCTTTCTGCAATACAGTAACTATTAATGCATGAAAGTAGGCATTTAAAAAGTAAATCTGGCATCTTCCTCATAAAGGGGATGGTTTAAAACTTTCAGTATGGAGTGGTTCTAACCTGAACCAAACACAGAAGTAGAGGGGAGCTTTTTGTGACTCAGGAGAGATGAACCAATGTATATATCAAATAAATATCAAATATAGAATTTTTTTTCAACATGGAAATAATTTTTTTCCACGAATACATCAAGGCTGTAGAAGGAGTTATACCCGTGTTCCTTTTCCTGTAGCTGATCCAGAGGTAGTGTCTGTGTATGCAGACAAAATATAGAGCATTAAGGTAAGAGAAAGGAGATATAGGTTACTGTTTCAGCTCTTCCATAAAGTTGGTAGATGGCCTAATGCTTTTTCCTCAGGGGGAGCTTTTTCTTCTTTCCTTTTGTTTTGTGTTGCTTCTTTCCTTCATTTTTAACTTCCAGGGAATCCATACAGAAGTCACTAATTAATGTCAGAGGCAATCTCTTCAGAGTATGGAGTGCTGAGGAATGTTTATGCACTAAACACTATCAAGCACTTAAATTGTCAATCTGTCAGTGTCAAAACGCATCAGTTCAAATGCTTCAGAGCCTGTCCCCCTGATTTTAAGCTTATCTAGTCTGAGAAGAGAAAACACATCACACCAGGTTTCTTCAAATTCAGCAAGAGTGGTAGGGTGATGGAGTAATTTAGGCTGGAACAGACCTCAGGAACTCATTTAGCCCAACCTCTGGCTCAAAGCACAGCCAGCAGCAGAATGTCCCTGCTTCCAGGATTTAGCACCACTGCACTCCTAGCCTGTCAAAGCAGCACCTCTGTAGCACACTAGGAACAGGGTGATCCCATAGAGCTTCAGGACAAATATAAGGAGATAAGAAACTTTTCACTCCAAATTCATTTGCAGTAAAATAGGACTTCTAATCTCACAAATAACTGTCACCACCATTTATTTTGCTTTACCCATCTGAAACAGGGCAGCTCAGCAGGACCTCCTAAGCTGCTACTGATCTCAGGTGCTAATGGAACAGAGTGCCTTTTACTGACTGCTCAGAAACTCAGTCTGTTACAGTACCTGTAAATCCAGTATTCCATCATGTATTATGTTTCCTAGTTGAACATAAGTTGCTTAATTGTTCCCTCACTGAAGTAGAACCAACAAAGCAATTTACCAGCAAAATGCAAACAAAGGTGAGAAACAATGCATCACTGCATGGTTTCTATTGCTTGGACAATTCCTTTCAGGAAGTGCATTTAGAAGGTGACCTCAACCTACTCTCACTGCGAGCAAAGACCATAAACAAAATACAGTGAGATTTTCAAACTGCACAGACCTCACAGTCCATTCAAAAATTTCCTCATCCATTTCTGATCCGATGCTCGTTAGGACACACTGAGAACAGAGCATTCATTATTTTTCAATGAGGCTTATGAGTGCAACAGGAATGTGCCAGGACACATTTGGCTTTAAATGGCTTCATCGCAGTACTGTTCTAAATGAAAGCTACTAAGCTATCAGAAATTACATCAAAATTCTTACGAAAATGGCGTGGTTCTTATGCTTTAAGATTCATGGCAGCCCTTGACCTAACACAGAGAACAGAGACAACTGCAGAATCGTGCAACGCGATACATAATATTTTCACTTGCTTAATTAAGGAGAGCTAAGAGCAACTTGGCACATCTAGTGAAGGCTTTCTTAGCCTTTGTTCTCTTACAGCGTCACATGGCCAGATACAAATGTGAGCTGTCATCACAAACAAAGCAGAAGAGTCATTCTCCACAAATATGTACCAGGCTCTGGAAAAACTGGATCATATTTTCAGAACTGCTGTTTATTAAGGCAACTCTTTCAATGACCTTGGGGTTTTGCTGGTGGGGAAAAGATGAAAAAGAAGGTGTAATTTCAAAGCTGAACCATTAGGGGAAAGTTGTTCGCTGTAAGTCAAGCCACACTGGCTTCACTCCTGGAAGGATGAGCGGGTATAAATACAAAGCTACTTGCTTACAAAGAAAGCTCCATTCATGCACAAAGTTCCCGTAACTCCCTTTTCTCTCTTGAGTGTTAAGTGTCATTTCCCATGGCTGATTCACCCCACAGCCGTGCATGTAGCTGCTGTGTTGGGTTGTCAGTGGAACTGTATGGGCAACAAAAGCTCCTGCAAATGCTTTCTTCCTGAGCCCCTCAGCCCACCCTTTGAAACCCCCTCCTTTATGTAAGACTATTTGGTTCATGGATTATGGGGTGCAGTTAGCAAAACAGCTTGATATTAACAAAAGTCAAAGAACTGTCAATACTAACTATTTACAATCAAATATTACCAGTAAACACAAAATACCAGACAATTATTTCCTTTTCGCTAACAGCCCTACGTTAATAGGAGTCATACCTGGAAAACTTTCACTTAACATTCAGTGGAAAGCTGTGACAACTTTTCTGGTGACAGAAAACCCAGAGGAAGTCATGGCTGGACTCGTGTTCAGTAGGAAGTGAGGACACTTGGCTGGCCAGAACACAGTCTGCATTCATGTAGAATTGCCTGAATCTGGAAAATTATCTCCCATCTTGCCAAGTCATGAGCCAAACCCTTAGATTAGGGGTATTCAGCTAAAAAAGTATTCCACTTGTAATAACATATCAAAGCTGGCAATATTATGAATGACAAAATAAATAGACTGTCCATAACAGTGGCCATATTTATATGAAAATTTCAGACTAAGGCAGCTGCACCAGCGGATCTAACCCCCATTATAAGCAAACCCTGAATTTTGTACAATTCCCCTGACATCAGTTACTGAAGTTAATTTCTATTGCTGAACCTGCCTAATTATCTCTTACCCCGTAGACTAAGGTGTGTGCCTGTTGGTGGCAAGGGCTCCAGCTGGTTCTAAACCCAACAAGCCACAAGAATCTTGTTCAGAGCTCTGCACGTTTTTCACAAAGCAGGGAGGGAGCGAGGCTCTGTGTGCACAGCCTGTGTAGCCCCAGCAGGAGTGGGACAAGGAGCCTCACTCGGCTGCACTGGCCTGTGCAGGGTCTGCCCAAAATCCATAATCAAAATGTTTGCTGTAAGGCACCGTGTAGGAGCGTGACCGCACATAACTAAAGCATATCATTATGTCTGTGACATAAAAATAGGCAAAAAGAAAAATAAAATTCTTAGCCAGGAAAATAATGTTTAGTAATTTCTTTCTCTTTTTCTTTTCTTTTTTTTTTTCATTTAAAATATATGTGGGACTCTGCCTTCAAGATTAAGCCAGATTTTATTTTTTTTCCTGCACTCTGGCATAAGCAAACACTTTCATGTATGCAAATGAGGAGAAAATGTGGCCTCTTTCAGCAATAATAAGTATCTGCCTGTTGCTACCTTAAAATCACAGCAATCACATCTGGTAACTGCCCTTTTCTCATGTTTCCACTAGTTTTCAGACTTCCTCTTGTGGTAGCTTGAGGCTGCGCATCTGGATGTTTTAAACATACAAAGGAATTGCTAGAGCAAGCAAAAGGGAAAACGGTGCCGAGACTTAAGATGTGCAGATAAGCAACTGGTGCACCGTGCAGCTAAAGTAAGTGAGAGACAGTGGGGAAAAGCTTTTTCCAAAGAGGAGAGCACAAGTTTAGGCAGAATGAAGACTCAGATTGGCTGTGGCTTCGTTTTTCAAGTACTATTCATCCAAGTATATCTTTTTAACAAAACTATAGCTGCACCATCACCAATCATTAAGTTTCCTGGAGACAGCACTCCCAAAACAGACAAAGAACTAGCAGTGGTAAGTGTTGGTTTCATCTTTGCTTCAGATTTATATTGTTGTTTCATAAGCAGATGTTTCTTTCTTGTTTCAGCTGAGGCTGAGGAATGACTGTAGCATTCTCTCCCTGGAGCCTCTGGAACTGCTAGCTAGCTAGCAAAGGTGTCAGCTTTCAAAAGTTACAACCGGAGCCAAGTAATGTTTCCTCTGTTAAAATTTTTAAAGCCAGCAAAGAAAGTGATTTGTTTTGTTTTGTTTCTTTTCCTGAAGTCTGAACATACAAAATATTTTCATTAATTAAATCACCGCGACAATAATCACAAGATTGCAATGGCAAGAGGGGAGAAGGGGAAATAAGAGAGATGTAGTTTTTTTAGTTAAATCGAGTAGAAGTGAGGGCTGTTCAGACTCCCTTAATGCATGTAGCACAGCTTTCAGAAGTGCATTTTCCAGAGTGTTTACCGTGTGTTGCATAAACACAGCTTTAAGGGACACTACAATTCAAAGCTGGCTCAAATTTCAGAAGCCATTGTGACTAGTTTTGACTTTGAAAAAAAATCTCATCGGGGTTTAAAGAAATCTTTTTTTTCCCCCAAATCCTATCTGGAACAGAAAAAGGATTTTGGATTTCTGTGATATTAGCAAATTATAGCTGTAACTCTACAGCATTTTATTCTAACCTTATTTTAGCCCCGTGGACCTTCATAAAAGTGACATTATGGGGAAGTCCATTTAGAGGGAGATTGAGATGGATTATCCTTATTTTAGCATGTAAATTATAGACATTTCTCTTCTTCAGCAGTAAATCCATTTTAAGGAAGATTGAGATAAATTATTCTTATTTTAGGGCATAGAGATTTGAAAGTTGGTCACTTTTCTCTAGGAGTTTGTGTGCATCTTGGGAAAGCTTGCCAGGTTAAAGAAGGTCTGGGGGAGGGTAGAGAGAGAATTTCCAGATGGCAGCTGTGTTGGAAAGTTTAGGAAAAACAGACAAACTGACCCAAAAAGGGCACTCCTCAGTCTTCAGCCCCAAGGTTTTGCCTTAGCAGCACAGCAGCCAGGGGATGGGGGGGTGGAGGAGGCCAGTGCATTTGGGAGTGGAGAGTGGGGTCCCATGTGTCTAAGTAATTTAACCACTCTTAGATGATCTCTTTTCTTAGACACAGCCAGGCTTTTATTCAATAACAGCAATACAGATCTCCCCCCATCTGTTTCTTTCCAACAACCTATTTATTATATGTACTCAGAGAAAAATTACAAGCTGGTTTAACTCTGCAGTTCTCCTTTGTCTTTTTTGGAGTATCCCTGGGTAATGCTAACTGGCTGCCTTTCCTCACACCCTCCGTCAGAACAGCCCCAACACTCAGCATCAGAACACAAATTGCTATGCTGCAGCTGGATCCTGTTTCATTAATGGGCTGGATCAAAATTCCAGATCACCACAGCTCCCTGCTGACTCTGGGGAAACTGCATTTCACAGCCTAGGCCAAGATGTGGTTTACATAGACGTTACATTTTCTTCAAGATTCTGTTCTAATAGAACAGCTGGTCATGTTCATTTCTCATCTTCAGTAAAATTTCCATTTTAGAAAAAATTGAAAGGGGTTAGCTTTTTATTTAGAATCCTAGCAAGTAAAATTCTTTACCATGCCTCATTTTATTTTTGATTGTATATCTTGTTCCCCAACATAAACTGGCAAGAGCAGAAACCTGGTTCTTCACTAAACTTCAGTTCTGATGTACAGTCTGTAGGATATCATGGTACCTCATTGGGAGATGCAAGCAGAAGCATAAGAAAATCTGTCAAACTACATCAAAGTGAAAATTGGGATAAGAACAGAGTCTCCAAACTGGCTTGTTTGATTATGTTCCTAATGCATTTCACATAATTTCCACCAGGCCCCATTAACTATGTGTAGACAGCAGCTGAGTGGAAGCAAAGGTGAAACCACTCTGTGTCCTTTACTTGCCAGTGCCACAGTCTCAGCTGGAGAAATACCACATCAGAGGTTACGGCAATCACAAAAACTAGGCCCACTCTGTGCTTAATCACGATGGATGGAGAACCTTCTGAAGGAAATGGCGTAACATTTTGATTAAATCCTTTTCTGAGTAAGCCCTGAACCATTTCCTATGCAGGGCAGACGAGGTTCGCCTGGACTTTGTGAGGAGGGTGGTGAAATTCAGGCCTGACCAACTACAGTCATCAAATATCCTTCACTTTATTTTGCTGATGTTGTGGTCTTATCCCCAGTCTCCTGGGTGAACTTGAGCAATTAATTAGACACATAAAGCAGGCTTTCCCTTGGGAATACTCTCTGGCACAAGAACTTAAATGTTCAGTCATTTTGTCAGGCTTCTTGTAATCCTCAGTTGGAAAAAGTTCTCCCTGATACTTCTGACGTATTTTTGGCAGCTTTTTTTTTTTTAGTTGTTTTCCTACCTTGGACATAGTTAATATTTTGGATACAATACCTGAAGGATGTTTCTTCCTCTGCTACAGACCATTTTTACCAGAAAGATCAGTGACTTGCAATCTTCTTGTCTAAGAGCACCATGGGCAAGGGCATCTCTCAGCTCTGTGCTCCGCTCCATTGGGGTGGCCTGCACAGCAGTTTGGGAACACCTGCCCTTTGACATGGCTGCAGCTTTCCTTTGACAGCTAGGCATCAAATATCATCAAATATCGTAGTTCCACACTTAAGAGAAAGGCAGGAGACTTGGGTGGGTGTCATTTTAGGGAAGAGAAGAAAATAATGGGATTTGTCCCATCTTTTTGGCCTCCTATGACCAGTATTTTTTTAATGAGAGATCATTTTGTGAACTGCCACCACAATTATAACAGAAACATCAGTCTGGCCATAATGTGCTGGAGCATTCAATGGAGTTTTAAGTATGCAGATATTGATTGGCTTCAGTGTCCAAGCAACTGAGATGTTACCAAAGACCTTCTTCTTCAGGTCTTTGCAATGTTTGACTCAAAAGCAAACATACATAACATTCAAACATCTCTGTGCAGCTTGAATAAACAATGGGGTTTTTCACTTGCAAATAATGTGGTCTCATCTGTGGGGTTGCTTTGATACCTTGACAACTTTCTCAACAATCCAGGCTCTTCCTAGAAAACATTACACAGAACCTAAAACTGTGAGCAGGTTTAAATGTCATGAAGAAACAAAAAAAAAGACAAACCCATTTTTACTTTGTAGCTCTACATTAAAGCTCTATGCTTTCCTTACTAAAAGCAATTCATTAAGTAAAGGTGATAGCTAATAATGGAAATGATTGCTTAATTAGCAATGTTGTGTGATCAAGGATGCTTTGTGTCAATTAAGGAGATTCTGCTGGTGTCTCAGTTACTGATAATACTAATTTTGAAAAGAAAAATTGCAATTTACAGATGGAGAGCTAACATCAAATTACAGAATTTATTTGTAACAATTAACCATTTCTTTTATGAATGTTAAAGTCTTTGTTCTGTGCTTTTTTTTCCAAGCAATACCTGAATAAGTACTATGGGTGCCCGAAAGACAATTGCAATTTATTTGTCCTGAAAGATACTCTGAAGAAAATGCAGAAATTTTTTGGGCTGCCTGAAACAGGAGATTTGGACCAGAATACTATTGAGACAATGAAGAAACCCCGCTGTGGTAACCCTGATGTAGCCAATTACAACTTCTTCCCAAGGAAGCCAAAATGGGAAAAGAATCATATAACGTACAGGTACTGCGTGGTGATGGTGGGTTCTGCTCAGAGACAACCACAGTGCTTTCAAGAACCAATCACAAAAGACACTTAGCCCTGGAGTAGGTCCTTAGAGGAGTAAACAGAATGCCTTGAAGGGGAATCCCCTTGTGTTTGGAGAGCTACCAGATGCTTTAACAAATACCTCTGTCACTGTGATATTTCAGGAATAACCATCTCAAGATTAACTCTATGGTTCTGGTTGAAACTAAGGAGAAACTAAGGGTTTACTCTCTGTTCTGCAGCAAGCATCCTAAGGGAGCTGGAACAGGAGTATCTCACCTGCCCATCTGCTCCAGGAGGACCAGGGTACTTATTGACTGCAGAGGCCAAACTCATCTGCATTCAGCAGTCCTAAAAATGGAGATTTTCAAATAAGTTTTAAAATCAAACAATCATATTTCAGATATATACAGATATGAGTTAAAGCCAGCCTGCTGCAATAAGTTTGGTACTTCTCAATTTCTTCATCTTCAGCTAGAGAGTGAGGGACCAATACAGATTTAAGTGCAGTCAATAGTAAAGAAAATCATTACCATAAGGTGGTCCAAGAAGAAACTTTTAGCACCAATGAGAACAAACAGCATATTTGTCTTAGCTGCAGATTTGTCTGCTGCTCCCTCACAAGTTTTGACTCAAAGCATCCCTCAGGCTGCAACTAACCCAATAAACACTGAAAAAAACTGTAGTAGCTCTTGCAGCTCCTAATTCCTTATGTGCTTCTTCTGATCCTTCCTCACTCTCCTTAGGCACAAAGTAGTTTCCCTTACTATGCACAGCCCCAGCAGAAATGAATTGGAAACTGGTCTTTATATGGAGGACATATAGCCTTTTTATGTTGAGGCCGTGAAATAAGGCACTAGGAAGCCCAGTTAAAACATATGAAGAAGAAAGCAACACACTTAAGAATTTGTCCCTTTCTCACGTCAGGCCTACATCTCTACCTTACGTGTTTTTTCCTCCTGTTTCCCAGTGCATCCCATTGCCAACGTAACCTTCACACTGGTGAAGGAGTATCATTCAACAGGGATGAAACGACACACACTTAGCGACAAAGAGGAGGGAGAAGGGCTCCTTTTCTGAGCAAAACCATCCACACTTGAAACTTTCAGAGTGTTATTAAACTCTTTTTCTAGGTCTCAGTGCTGATGCAAAACCCAGAATGTTTTGTGCAAGGCTCGCTGCCAAGCAGGCTTTACAGCCTCTGGATATATAATTTTCTTCTTGCTGCTGCATCAATTCCAAATTAAAATAAATAACAAGAGCCACATCTAAACACAGCTCTAATCCAAAGGAAGGTGTTCAGATCTCATGTGCAGCAGTGTTACCTCTTAACTGGTTCACCTCTGAATTTACTCAGCATGTAAACAACTAACACAGGGAGAAGGTTCGGGAGATAATTAACTCTTGCTTTTACCTCCAAGGATTATAGGCTACACCCCGGATTTGGATCCTGAGACAGTAGATGATGCCTTTGCTCGAGCCTTTCAAGTCTGGAGTGATGTCACACCGCTGAGATTTAACCGAATAAAGGATGGAGAAGCAGACATTATGATTAATTTCGGCCGATGGGGTATATTTTGCTATTCTTACATATGGTTTTGGTTTTGTTCCTTTCATTAATCCTCAGTATTGGAATGATCCACCCTCAATAAGTAGCACCCATGAGCCTTTCTGGCAAACCTTGTCCTTGTTTGCACTTGGCTTATACAACCTTAGATCTAATTTCACTAAGTTTTTTTTTCTTTCTTATACATGAGAGAGAGAGAGAGAAGTATTTATACAATATCCTTATACCATATTTATCTTTCCAAAGGAGAATTGCTAGGGGCAACATTTTATTTTTAAATTTACAAATCAGAAATGGAACTGAGAAATATTGGTAAAGATCTTCAGATGATGTGAGCTGGCTTCCCGCCACGGAAGAGAATGGAATGCCATCATAGCATTTATTTATAGCTCTGTATGCTGTTTTCCATTGATAGTGGTGAAGGCTGTAACATACTGGAGCTTAAAAATGCATTTGTGGGTTTCAATTTTTTACTCTGTAGCTGGTTTCCATTCTTTAGCATGGCAGAATGAAGGCTTTCAATGCGTTCTTTGGTCTTGAGGAATTTAAAAACATGGATCATAAGCTGAGTTATGGTTTGAGTCCAGCTGATTATAGGTGACTCGATTCATTTTCATTGTACATGCCTTCTCAATTAATTTTGGTTTCCTCTGAAAGAATGTTTATGGCTTTTCTGTGGAAACATGGGGAATTTTAAATTCTTCTGGACAGTCCCAGAATTTTTAATATTAATGAAGATACTTGTACAGCCAATCACTTGGGAGGTAGACTCTGGAAGTGAAGTGAACAGTTCAAAGAATAACTGAGCTCTTTGTAAAAGCCTTCATTTCAAGCTGGTTTTCTTTGCTTTAACTACCGATGAGTTGACCTCAAAAGCTTCAGAGTTTCTGTACACTCAGAACTTCAGATCCTCATCCAGGCCAGCTCAGTTCACAAAAAAAAAAAAAAAAGTCTTATAAAAGCATAAGTGTTTCTGCTAGTTTTAGAATGTGCTGGTTATAGTCAGCCCAGAAACTGGGGGCAAAGAGCTCCTGTCACATTCAGTCATTCTTATCTCTTTACTGCATGTCACATCCACAGGAGCTGAGACATCCACAACTTTGTTTCATTTTTAACCTTTCTCTTAAGCAAAGAATCTACTTAGAAATAAATGGGAGTAAAGCATCTCCTATGTGTTAAGATCTTCTCCTTGACAACTGACACTAGTCTCCTGAAACGAATGAAGTGAACTAGTATTAAGAGGGTGACACCAGCCTGAAATCAGTGTAAGTAGAGAATCAGGCCTGTGTATTTAGGGCTTCTGTTAAATGGCAAGACATCAGACCAAAAGGCCAGAAATGATGCAACTGGAGTTGCTGGCAGCCAGCTTTGATGCACAGGTCAGTGTGGTGGGAAGGCTATGAATACCAGGGCTATGCCCGTGCCAGCCTGCCTTACCCACATGTGGTGTACTTCCAAGAAAAGCCCGCAGTGTAATAACAGGAGAGCTACTTAACCTGCTGCTGCCCTGTGAGCTGCCTGAGCCTCGGGGTGGCTGATGTGGAGGAGGAATAGGCTCCTTCAGCACTCAGGGCAGCAAGTAAGATCAGGTTTTCCAGAGGCTCACTGCTGAGACACTCAGCTTTGCTTTCCTGCTTGAAGGAATGAGTATTCTGCACAAAGAAAAGAGTAGCCTGAAAAATGAAATCTGCCTTTACTTTCCAATTTCTGCAATGGAGACTGATACAAATTACCTGAAAATGTCGCTCATCTACAATATTTATTTTACAGCTCCCTGTCAGTCTCCATTGAGAAGTAGCAGTGTATGCAATCATACATCTAACGTACAATACTTCACTGTTCTTCACAATCTTTGATTCCTTTCCACAATACTTATGAGATATAAAATAACATGTTGTGACAACTGCAGTGCTGACACTTAATGTTCTTTGGAAGAACTGGCTGCTTCTCTTCTGGTTCAGTCTTGCCAGCACAACCCGAACCAATAAACTCCCTCACTAGAGTATTCTGCTGCTGCCTAGAATAGGGAAGTGCACACGATAATCATCATTCACGTAGAGAGTCTGACAGAGCTGAGGTCATTAGAAACTGCTCTATTTTGTCTGCTTCCTCCTGCAGAACATGGTGATGGCTATCCCTTTGATGGCAAAGATGGTCTCCTGGCTCATGCCTTTGCACCGGGGCCAGGAATTGGAGGAGACTCCCATTTTGATGATGATGAACTGTGGACTCTTGGAGAGGGACAAGGTACCAGACTTTTCAATGTTTCAGAACATATTGCCTTCTGGCTGTTGTATTTCAATGCTGTTTCAGGGCACTGCACTAAATGTTTTCATTGACTGTCAGTAAATATTAGGAGGTGAAAATTCATTTATATGATTTAAATTGTTCTCTACAACAACTTTATGTAATTCCTTAATCAATGTCATGTAGGATTTCCCTTTCTGTTCCTCCACTGCTGCCTCATGAAAAACTGAATTAACAATAGGCCTGATGCTGCATAACCTTCATGAATTATGGTAAAAATACAAAGCCATGTCTATACATTTGAATGCTTCAGTTCTCAGGCACTCAAACTACACCACCTTTTAGTTCACTTGTAAGAGGCAGACTGGTCAGTGTTTTTCTGCTGACATAACCTTTTAAATATTATTTAAACTGTGGCTCCAGTTGTTAAAAGTAGACCCATCCACCTGTGCAAATTTTTATATACTCATGGTATCTTAAAAACAACTGGAATAGAAACAAAATTGACATCAAACAGTGGGTTAAGAACACCTCCAAGAATCTTCAACAGGCAGTTCCCACACCTTTTAGAAGAAGTAACCGAAGTCCAGATAATATCACCTGAACCAGATGAACAAGGCTAAGTATTAATAGTTTAGAACATGTTTTTCCTGCTTGAACTTTTCCACAACCATATAGTACTAATTATAATTCTTGTACTGTAAAATAATTTGGAACACTTAGAATAAGAATGAAAACTAGAATTTATCTTTCATTTCAAATTCTAGTTTTCTCATCTGTCCTACCATGAAAAAAATAATTGAACTTTAACACCAAAATAGTCAGCTTCCTTCTGCTGGCCTTTCTTTTACCTTTAGTAGAACCACTGACAAGTAACTGTATTGCCTGGACTGGATCCCTGCCTCAGAGACGGAAGGAAACTCTTTTCCATATAAGTGAAAATACTACACAAGCAACCAGTCAGTTACTGCCATTAAAAGAAAAGCTACGGATAAGTGAATTATCTGTGCATTAATATATATATATCACAGCACCAATACTGTAGCCATAAGACCACATGTGATAAACTGTAATAAACTCCAGGATCTGGGTGCGTCTGCATGTCCACCCTGCCCCCCTGTGCCACAGCAGATCTCATTCAAGTCACACTGGAAATACCCAAGTGGTTTATGAGGCACAAGGCATGTTCAGCTGCTGCCTAGAACCTTTGAAACTATACTGAACATTTCAGACCATATTACCAATGAAACCAAATTACTAAATGTATTAACAGCACGTTTATAACTTTGCCTTGCCATGGTAACAACGTATATATTTTTCTGGGCTGATTCTAGCACTTCACCATGAGTAATATCCATGTAATTCTTTTAAAATTTCCAGTTAAGCTATGATCATCATGCCAGTAGAGAGACCAGCAGCACATTGAATTTCAAAGTGGAAATTCAGACTGCGTTTCTATATCAGTATCTTCCAGGAAAAGAAGATGTCCAGAAACTGTATTTTTTATACCAGTTGGTGGCTAGTTTCACCACTGCATTTGTTCTCTTTATAGTGGTTAGAGTGAAGTATGGAAATGCAGATGGTGAATACTGCAAATTTCCCTTCTGGTTCAATGGCAAGGAATACAACAGCTGCACAGATGCAGGACGCAGCGATGGATTCCTCTGGTGTTCCACAACCAAAGACTTTGATGCAGATGGCAAATATGGCTTTTGTCCCCATGAGTGTAAGTAAATCAGTGTTTCTACTGCTTTTTTTCCTGGTAGACTTTTCCCTTCGTATTTGGTCATCCACTTCTCCTTGTCCTTTTCCCGCTTCCTTTCTGGCAGGTTTAGATTTACAGTCCCTCATAATCTCTAAGCAGACAAAGCTCATTAATTACACTCTCCATTGGTGTAGAAGAGTTTGTAACTGATGAAGAACCAGGCCAAGGTCTTTCTCTAAACACACAAACACCGAATGTGTGCCTGAAGCAATGTCAGCCCCATAAATACGTCAAAGAAACTCCAGGTTGTGTTTTACAGTCAAGGAAAGACCTTTTAGAGTAAGGACTGAGCCAAATTTGGAGATGGAGCACACTAAATGACAGAAATGTCTCCCCAAATTGCAGGCCATTCCACAAACAATTGAAATTGCCTCTCCTGCAAGAGCAATAGCTGAGGAAAATGAGCCATTAAGGATGAAACCCATTAAGTCAAACCATAGCTTTGCTTACCAATTTTACCCACTGGTGGCCCAGGTTATATAGGAGACCTTGTAGAGCAATGTGACACTATTATTGTCACAAATCACCCTTTAAATGATCTCATACAGCTTTTCAAAATGAGACTTACTGACTTGCAAGCTAACATCTACGCCAGTACAAATTTATTTATGTGTTGGTTCATTGCAAATTGCTAGCCAGGAGAGCACTAATATTTTTAGAATTTAGGGGGTTATTTTTAATGAAGGTCTCAGGACTCCTCCTCGTGAAGCAGGGCCAACAGCCCACTTTAGATGTGGGAATCAATTTCTTTCAGAAACCGTAACACTGTCTCAGTATCTGTACAAAACTGTTAGAGGGTCTAGGAAAGCTATGACTGTACTTAATTTCTAACTTTTTGGAATGTGAACAGAATCCTCTATTTCACAAGCAAATGATTTCATATTTGGAAACACTCATTTAAAGATTGGACAAAGCGTGTAACACCTTCATATGGCCAACACTTTTTAAAATTATACACAAGTTTATTATTATCTTTCAATGAAATTATGACAATATGTTTCCCATTAAACAACAGGAACACATTTTTCTGTGCTTGAAAATTTTGATGAATCTTTACATGCTGAGGATATAACATTTTAGAGACTTTATTAATAGAAGTGTGAATTTCATCTCTTGTACATCACACAGCAGGAAACCTTTAGAGGAGTAATTAAGTATAATTGGCTGTAGCCTACTGAGCAAGTTTATCAGCAGTGAGAAGAGTAGAGAAGGTAAGGTTCTTTTAGCCACTTGTTCCATCTCCTCTTTGCCAGTTCCAGGCACGTATATTAACAGACATTCCCAGTACTGCAGTTTCCCACGTTCATTTATTCTCCTTTGTACTGCTATTGGCTTTGGGCAGCAGGGAGCATTTCATCTTTTGCCTTACATATCAGGCAATGGATCCACTGGGTCACTAACACTCCTGCCTACTACTGCTGGGTCATAACAAGTAAAAAGAGAGTTATGAAAGAGAACAATCCAGAAAGCAATGGTGCTTTTTTCAGACTTGTGCTAAACATACTTGGAACAATAGTACTAAACTTACCTATAATATTATGGCTACATGCAATTTGTACAAGGAAAGAGACGGGAGACTGCTGGAAGAAAATTAGCGATGCTTAAGACGCAAAGCTAACAAAACATCTTCAGGGCTTTGTGAGCCCGAGAATGCACAAGCACAGCCCAACGTGTCCCAGGAAGCCTCACAAGTACTCAAACACATGTACATGTTTTAATGTGTTCGTGTCTGCTAAGAACATTTGAAAGTGCGAGGTATGTGTAGGTAGAAAAAGTTCAGGTGCCCTGTCTCCAAAACTTCTCTGGTATCCTATCACAGCCAAACACTGAATGGGTTCCTGCTTGACAGATTTTGGGGCTTTTTCAAGCTCATTTACAAGACCATACAGTTTCCAATATAAGATTACAGGTTTTCTGCATCAAGATGCTAGTGGTTTCCAAAGATAATCTGTTCTAGAACACGTCAGTCTTCTAGTCCTACTGTGGTAAAAAATTATTCTTGAACTTCCAAGCCCCTAGTTGCCTGTAATAGATCACGTCTAGAGCTGGGATCTACCATGATGACAGCTATTTATACAACTACAGGGGATGAACAAGGAGGATCACAAACTTCTAACAGACTTCACTTAATTAAAAAAAAAAAAAGTTATCATTTAGTTGCATGACTTTCAGAAGTAGCTTCTTTACCCAAGATTTACTTCAGCAGACTGTATGTATGCACATACTTGCACAAACTTTTTGTCCTGAAACTTTGCAGTCTCCTTCATTTCCCACTTTCCCCAAATCTTATCTCCCTCAGATTAATCTTTTCAGCCAGAAAACAGAAAAATTTGGCTTATTTCTTTAAAATACACCAAGCACTCAGATACAGTCAGAGCAAAGCCCAGATTATAGGTAACTGGACAAATGGAGATCCCATGTACCCTAAATGATGCCTTTGTAAAATCCTAAAGTCATACAAGGCTGAATACGTAAGCAGTGAAGCACTGTCAGGGAGAGCTGGTTCTGAAAGTGAAGCTCCTGGATATCCTTGTGTCAAGATTTCTGAAACAGAACAGAAGGAATAGCCTTTTGTTTCTGATGTAATTGTTTTGCAAGATCCACAAATGGCTATTCACAGATGGTCCTTATTAAATCCAGAGTGGCATTGTTCACTCATTATTCCAAGTTACCATTTGCTGAACCACAGCTAATGAATTCAGATAGAGGAGGATCACAGTCTGTGTTGGGGGCAGCATTCCTAGTTGTCGGTCTTTGTTCCTGTCATGTCTAACTTGCTGAAGTTAGTTTCAATTCCTCTCATTGTAGAGCCATGGTGCATGAAAACATTTTTAAAGCTATGGTACAGCACCAGCCTTTTCTAAAGTCAATCCCAGATCAGTACCCTAATTTTGTAAACTGAGTCAAATATCGTTTGTCAAAGCAGAAGAAAATAGAGCAGAGAGTTACTACACAATGTGCAGATGTGCTGAACCTCCCCTTTGCCATATGGCATCAAGGGATCTTGAATCTCTCTCTTTACTCCACTGACACTACGAGCAGTTTAGGCTCTCAACTTTGGTTCCCTAATATATAACATTGCTGAAATCTGTTCTCTGCCTGTACCCCCCTCACATCAGTCACAGTTCTCACATGTTGCTGCTGGACTGCTCTCCCAGGCAGAACCCTCATGAAGCTGCACTACACCTCCACCTTGGATCTTTGCCACAGGGGTTTTAGCAGCCTTCCAGACTGAGGTTTCCTGACATCACAACTGGTTGATTTTTCTAGGAAGAGCTAACAGTGGAGCTCACAGATTAGTAATGCCCAGTCTGAATCTGCTCTCACATCAATGTATCTTCATCACATTTTAGACTGCTGAGCTTGCCATGAGACAAGAGTCAGGCCCTTTAAGATCCCCTTAAACGTAAATTAGGCTTTTGTTTTGGAGAAACTGATCCAATCTCTGTCTTTAACTTTCATTTACATTATAGCAATTTTATGGTTAAGGCAGGAGGGCAGGGGGACTGAAAACTTAATAAACCATTGTTGTTACCATCACATGATGTTGCCTCAAGCAAAATGAAAAGCTGCATTTTGACTGTGACTCAGAAAGGCTGCATGCAAAGCAGTAAGAGACTGACTTTCCATATGGTTTTTGCAACTTAGCCACATGTAAACCGACATAAAAAAAGGCTATTAAAATGCAGAGTTTGCCAGACCTAGAGCTGGAAGCAGCTCATGTGGTAAATGAGTCATCTAAACAACTCAGTTTAATTTTTCCCTCCAATTCTACCATTTCTTTATTAAAAAAAAATAAAGTCTTTCTCCAATCACAATAACCACAGTCCTAGTTAATGCACCTTTCTGAACTTAGTACAGCATCTGAGACAAAAACAAGCATTTGCCACTCTTTCAGGGAGGCACAGTGTGTGCTGCAGTTCCCTTTGCCTAGAGACAGGACCTCTGTGTGGCTGTTTCTATGCCCAGGATGTAGAAGGATAGAAGCACTCTCTCAGGCAAATCAGAAGTTCAATGAACTCATATATGTGAGCCAGGACTGCAAACCTCCAAATCCTCTCATTAGTGGGACTGGAACTTCTATAACTTACTGGTTCATGTCCCTGATGCTGTGGCCAATTACTAGTTTAAGTGGAAAAGGCAAAATGAGCCATCTGTGTCACAATACCCCATTGTTAGAACCCTTCCCAGTCACCCTTAGGGCAGAAGAAGTTACTGCTACTCTAAGAAGTGAAGCACACCCATAAGTAATGTCACTTCCCACTGATGTATCTTACTAAGCAAAGGTAAACCCCCTCAAATCCTACACAAAGACACTGAGGCTGTAGTGGTTGGTTAGTCATGAAAAATTACAAATTTAGAACTAATTTGTAAGCCTTCCCACGTATGTATTTGTAGCTTTAAACTGGGTGAGAGAGAGGGATAAACGTGCCCTTGGGCACCTCGAAAAAGGCCAAATCAT
This sequence comes from Oxyruncus cristatus, assembly GCA_013399855.1. Lineage (NCBI taxonomy): Eukaryota > Metazoa > Chordata > Aves > Passeriformes > Cotingidae > Oxyruncus > Oxyruncus cristatus. The sequence goes on from VXAY01002475.1 coordinate 513,765, forward strand.
GCATGTTTTACACTGGGAATTCAAACCTTCTTAAATCTCAAGGGGAATTAACACATGGCTGCATGAAGGATGTTTTGTCTCTGTTCAGTCCACGGCCTAGAGCAGTTTGCTGCCTTCACAGTTTCTCCTCACCAGCACACGGCACTCAGTGTCCTGCCATTGAGGATTCCCACGGATAGAGCAGCCAGAAGAAGACATAGGCAGATTCACAAGATGTCAGATGCTCCAAGCCACCTGCATTTTAATGGAATTCAATTTGGATATACATTTTTTTTAATATCAGCGTGTGAGATTGTATCTGTCCTCCTCCACATACTCCAGAAAGTTTACTAAAATCCTAAAAGAGATCCCAGAACCCTTGAGTCAATTTAATCTGTACTCCTTCATCCACAAGAGAGATTTCTGGTTCTCAGAGTTGAGCCATGGGGCCTTGTTTGTGCATATGGGCAAACAATACAAGATTAATACACCACCTTCAGGAACACCAACCAAGCAAAAGACAGGAGAAGCCTCCAGTGTTCAGCTTTGTTGGAGCAGCCTATTTGTCCTCTCTTGCTTATCTATTGAGTGCCTGAGCCCAGCTGGGGAGATTCTCAGATTGTTATCCAACTTCACTGTTCACCAGCATTTTAGAGAAACTCTGTCCAAAGTCTGCCATTCTAGCTAACATCTTTGACAGAGGGTAAATGAATGAGCAGAGGATTAAGGACCATGAGTGATTTTCTCAGAATCCTCTTTCTGAATGTTGTTTTAAGAAGGAATATCAATTTTGTGTTTTGAGGTAGGCTATAAAGGATATACACAAAACCACATTCAAACAGCTTGGAAGAATTTTCTTCATTCCCAATTCACTTATAGAGATCAATCGTTTATTGTTTCCTATACACTTGTGAGAACATGACATCCCTATCCTGCACTTCAGTGTTGGTGTAAAACAGAGGTTCTAAGCATGAACTGCACCACACATGATGGCTGTCTAATCTCTGCCTGGACCTTCACACTTTGCCATTGGCACACTGTGATTCCTTGTTGATGCTGAGCCTTGTGTGTTGACATTTTCCTCTTTCATTCTCCCTCTAGCACTTTTTACGATGGGCGGCAATGGAGACGGGCAGCCATGCAAATTCCCCTTTAAATTTCAAGGCCAATCCTATGACCAGTGCACAACAGAAGGCAGGACAGATGGATATCGATGGTGTGGAACCACTGAAGACTACGATAGGGATAAGAAATACGGATTCTGTCCAGAGACCGGTATGAGGAATGTTGCCTGCATAACACAGCCTAATTTGTCATTGTTTTAAGTAAACAAGTCTCCTTTTACACACGTTCACCAGAGCACACAAAGGCTGATGAGTTAGACACAGTTTCAACAGAGGTGGCCAAGGAAGTCGCTGGAACAGGAGCAATCTGTGTAAACAACATTGTATGTCATAGCACACCAGGTTTATCAGGGATACACAAATGTCAATGAACATGGCTACCACTGCAGGATAATTACAAGCAGATTACAATTTGTTAATGGCCCTGGAAGAGAAGTCTCATGTGACAGAAGAAAGCATGAATAATATTTTAGCTTAATACATTTACACTCAAAAAAAGAAATCCTGTTTAGTATGTTAAGCTTGTGTTAATAGATCTTTTCAGCAATTCAAAAGAACTAAGTGAAATGGTTTAGCCACGAAAATAGATTTCAGCTTTCTTCACAATTTTCTGGCACTTTTGGAGTTTTACCACATAAAGGAAGAAAAATTAATTTATAGCCTTGTAATGCTTGGCAGGTGTTCAGTGTTAGGATACAGATTAGAGCCATAAGCATTGAGACTGTCCAAGCTAGCTACGGCAGTTCTGAAGTCTCTGGCTTTTAACAGACCCAAGGGGAAGCTCCATTCCAACCTATATGCGTCCTGCTTTTTGATTTTTTGGAGTCTTTTGAAAATGGCCTAACCATTCGCAGGAGAGATTTGATGCACTGGTGTTCGGCTTCCTGTTACTTTTGATAACCAAGTGTAGTGCTTCAATTTTACATTACAGTTGTTTAAAATAAAGGAAAGGATCAAATTCATCATAACTTGCTGCACAGTTAGAAAGAGAAAATTCTAAAGGAATGTTCAACAGACAAAAGAATCAATATATCTCGAATCAATGTGTTCAAAGTCCTACATAACACAGTCTCTATCAGTGGAACCAAGAAATACACTTAGTTTAGGCGCTTTTTTTTCAGCATAAAAGGCTATTGCTTGAGGTAGCTGTGATTTGGGTTGTTTTTTTTTAATTTATGTCTTACTAATAGGTAATAATGAATGATAAATAAATACTATGAAATAATTAGGGTCACAACCATCTCTGTCTCTGTATTGCTCTCATGAACCTTCCCAGAAGATAGACCGTAATTAGAAAGGAAATGTAATTGCCAGGTAATGGTGTAAATTAATTTAAAGGAGTTTTATATTCTTTTCATATCCTATTTATGATACCTACTTTAAACTGTTATTTACATGTAGTCACACCCTCTTACCTCCACAAAAACTTGTTAAAAAAAAGTAATTCACATTTAATATATCTTTTTCTTTAGAAACTGTTTCAAAATCATATGGTTTTAAAATGTACCCTGTTGTCATGGTATGATAAGCTTCAGTGGGACACACACTAACCAGGTGGATACTCAACAGTTCTTTAACCTTTCTGACACTAATCCTACCTTCCATCTGTTTGAGACAGTTTTAAAATATCCCCAGGAAAGACCACCAAAAGATGGGAGGCAATTGCCTTCCATAAAACACTGTTAATTGCTGCTGTCTCAGAGCTGTGAACATGTTTCTGGGGTTTGCTCTTTCTCCCACCAAAACTATTGGCCAGTTCATTGCAATGCCAATGCTTAGACTCTTATTTTCTGTCAGACAATTTTCAAATATTACTTTTAATCTCACTCTTCGTATTCTTCAAAGGACTGCAGTTTTTCTGCTTGCTTTCTGGTTTTAGTGTGTAGTGTAGGAGAAGATACGAAAGCCACAAATCCCCCTTGCAACCCCTTTTTCCTGTGTCGTTTTTCCACAGCCATGTCAACAGTTGGTGGAAATTCAGAGGGAGCTCCTTGTGTATTCCCCTTCATCTTCCTGGGGAATAAATATGATTCCTGTACGAGTGCAGGGCGCAACGATGGCAAGCTGTGGTGTGCTTCCACCAGCAGCTACGACGACGACCGCAAGTGGGGCTTTTGTCCAGACCAAGGTAACGCAGTTTGTCAGAGCAACACAACAGCAACCGAACAGAGACCGCAGTGCTGGCATCACCCCTCCTCCCCAGCCCAAAAACCAGAGACAAATCCCTGCATTTAAACCTGAGACTACAGCTGAAGAGCCAGTGCCAGAGCTCACCTGCATGAAATAAACAGATTTTCCAAGGTTATGATGATGAAGTGTCTTTCCAAACTATAAGCTAATCAAATAAATAAATAAATGGATGTTTTTCTCCCCACCAGCTTTTCCTTCCAAGGCTAAAAGCCACAAGTACTATACTATTTCACCAGTATGCAATAATTATACGGTAATATTGGCTAAAATAGGAACAAATCTTAAATGTAAAAAGTCAATACATTTGTGACTGATATGGCCAAGAATGAAAAACACGTTTAAAAAGTGAGACAGTAGAAAGTGTATACGGTGAATACAGGTATTTAAAATTATTTTGGTTATTATTTGTCCTTATTTCTAACATGGGCAAAATTTAATGTAGCAAAAGGTTTTTTTCACATTTATTTCAGGTTTTTCTTTTAGGAAGAAAAAATATCCAAATTTCAGGTACTGTTTGGGATTAAGAAAAGATCATTCGGTGATTTTTAATGTAACAATATTTGGTACACCAGTACTGATTCAGACTTACACATCTATTTATCACTTACAAGCCATTTGATGATGAAAATGAAGATTTGATATTTAGATTGCAAGTTTAATTCTTCGGTGCTTAAAAAAGATGTTTGATGATGTTATTTGCTACACTTCCTTTTTTTTTCACACAAGTATTAAGACTGTGGTCAGAGTTGCTTGCACAGGACACAGTAGCAAACATTACCTACAGAAGAGGTAGAATCTCTCCAATGAAATGTCATTGCTGTCAATAAGTGTGGCATTCACCACTGCAGGCTGTAAATACTAATTATTATATTTACTATTGAGAGATTTTTTGGATGGACAGCAAGGAAAACAAAACTTTAAGACTGCGAATAACCTGTGTGGCACAATTCTATTTACATGAAAACAGCTAACACTGTCTTACTGTGTTATTCAGGATACAGTCTCTTCTTGGTTGCTGCCCATGAATTCGGCCATGCCATGGGATTGGAGCACTCTGAGGATCCAGGAGCTCTTATGGCCCCCATCTACACCTACACCAAGAACTTTCGACTTTCCCAGGATGACATCAAAGGGATCCAGGAACTATATGGTAAAGTCCTCCCTCATCAGCAGAACTCATGAGAAAAGCACACAGCACAGGTTGAAATTTGGGACTCAGAACTTGCAGTAAATTACAAACTGCACAAACCCATCAATGCCAGAAACGCCCTCTGTTCCTTTCTCCCTGCATTTTTCATGTTAATAGCAGGGCCTCTACTCCAATCAAATATCACAATTTAAGGATGAGGGCTCACTAAATGTACTGAATGACAAGGAGCTCCAAAATTCCCCATAACCAAATCTTTGTGCCTTTACTGGGTCAGTGAAATGCCATGTTTGTCTCTAGCTCGAAACACCTGATGTGGGTGGGGCTGGATGTTACTTTCTATAACACTCTGAGCGTCCCTGATAGCAACTCCCTGTAATATGGTAAGGACATTGTTCCCTGTGTCCCAGCTTGGAAACAGTTCACATTGCCTTCCCACAACAATTCAATCTGTACCATCACAATAATGTGCAGAAAGTGTGTGGGAGCTGAAACTTCAATGTAAATCTGTTTGTCAAGCTCCTGGACAAAAAGTGTATTTAAGTATTTTTACATTGGTACATCTTTAAAATTTATTTTCTCCAGAGATAGTGTTAGTAAAATGCTTAAGTATTATTATGATTAAAATTCCTTGCATGTATATATTTTCCATCTTGCAGAGGCACAAGTATACTACAATCATTTAAGCAGTAATTTCTACATACTATTTCTCTTTCTGTGCTTTTCCTTTTTCTACTGAGAGATCTTCCTAGTTGTGACTAGATTCTAGAGTATTCAACACTTTGGAAATTTTAATAAGAGTATACCAAAATTATTATCACAAGAGACAAAAATCCAATTTGAATCTTCATTTTTCCTAGTTCTCAGCTGCTTTAATTAAGAATGGGAATTGAGACATGGGCAAGGTTAAGTGAGTTTTCTAAGCTCACGACGTGTATCTTTGATAAGAGTTCAGGATTTAACCCAGTTGTCTCAAGGCATACTTCAGGACCTGAGACAAAACTTCAAGACAAAACTATCTTTCTTCTTTATAACTGATATAACCTGTTACAAACTGCTTTCTATATGAACCAAGTATTTAAAAAAAAAAAAAAACCAAACATATGTTTTCTCCCCTTATTAGTGTTATCACAAATCAGCTACACTCCATTTTTTTCATACAGTAAACCAACCTGATGTCTGAGAGAACAGGCAAATGCCTCATATGGCAATACAGCAGCAGCCAAATAATAAAACAAAATAAACTAGATGGAAAGGTTCATGTTCTGAAAAACACATTCTGACTATGGGTGAGGGCAGAAAGATCACGCTAACGGCTCAAAATGCATCTTTGTAACAAGGAAAATATTGGCACTTCTTTGAAGAAGAAAAATCCTCTTTGACAACTCTCTCAGCAGAGTTGCAGATAATTCTGAGTAGAAGGACTTTGAAATACAGTTCTCTTCCTTTTAGAAACCAGAAAAATAAAAATTGTAATGTTAACTTCTGAACCCAGTACAGTCACTTCTGAATATCTCTCAGGTGGAACAGGCAGCTCAGACACACACAGGCACAGTGTCTCACAAGAGGCCACGCGGCAGATTAAGGCGGGACTGGAAGCCAAGGCTCCCTCAGCTCTACTCAACCAGCCTCCTCCTTAAAAGATTTTATTATAAGTTTTTCCTCCTTCAAGCACTGCCTCCAAACGATTCCCCTTGTAGAAATCATAGTAGATCGTGCTCCTGGTGCAGCACTATCTCAGTGTAACAGAATGTCTCTGTTCACCACCACAGAAGTGTCCCCTGATGTTGAACCCGGACCAGGGCCAGGCCCAGGCCCAGGCCCACGTCCAACCCTTGGACCTGTCACTCCAGAGCTCTGCAAGCATGACATTGTATTTGATGGAGTCGCACAAATTAGAGGAGAAACGTTTTTCTTCAAAGACAGGTAAGTCAGATAAATTGTTTACCAATGGGGTCTCAAGTGGAGCAATCTGTGAGACACATTCATCAAAATCGAGACATTTATTATCAGATACAATATCTGCCCTTTGTTCTGTGTGTTCAGAGACAGCAAGGTGTCCTAACCAACTCCCAAGGGAAGCGGTTGGCAAATTCTGGGTTTATGGGTAAATTATTCCACCTTCTTTACCACAAGGGTACACTGCTGGCTCGGGGTCAACTTGATTTTGATCAAGACCTCTAGGTCCAATTTCACAAAGCTGCTTTCCAGCCTGTTGGCCCCCAGTGTGTACTGGTGTTTGGGGGTTGCTCCTTCCCAGGTGCAGGACCTTCAGCTGTCTGTTGATGATTTGCGTGAGGTTCCTGTCACCTCATAGGTGAGATAATTATGTCATAAATTCCTCTTTTCTTAGAGATACTCTCAAACTTATTTGAGAGTCTGGAATTTTCAACTTCAGTCGTTATTTTGGGCAGTTTTGTGACAATTTCTGTTTTCTGCCCTACACTGGGACTGTGCACATAAAAATGCTGTGACAGCTGGGCTGGTGATAGTTCTAGCTAATATCAGGACAAGGAGATGCCACAAAACTCAAAAAAAAAAAAAAGGAGAGAAAAAAAAAGGCCCATTCTCCCATTTTCTGCCCAATTTTACAAACTGGAGAGCAAAAATTAACCCTAGTGTCAGCTCTGCTAGCCTGTGAAGTCACATGAGGGTTGCTCAAAACAGTGAAGCAGTTGTGAGACACATCCAAACTTTGAAATGGATTGTAATTCAGCAATGGAAATCCCATCATTTTCAGGGGAGTAGAGCTCTGGAGGCATTATTATGATTCCTGATTTCATTTCATAAAGTTTGTACTCTTGACAGAGGTTTCAAATCTGAATACAGAAAAATTTCCAATCTCAACTTCTAAAAATACTCCTCAAAAAAAAGTAGTTCCCCCCAAGCTAGTGGCAATATTCTCAAGTGCCTCTTTCACAATGGAGACACTGTTTTAGCAAATCTTGGGTTTTAGCGTAACTTTCATTATGATAGATGGTCCAAAAAGAATCCGTTCCTTTCCCACGTTCAAAAAGGAAAAAAAATCATGGAAATCCATGAGCAAAGTCTTGTTTCTGAGTTATTTTTAATTCAGGTTGAGTCCAAAATCATTAAATAACAGTGTTACATGACTCATGGCTGCTGTAATAACACATCAAGGACACTGGTGATTGAGACAGGCTCCGTGTGTGCAAAGCCTCCAGGACTGAAGACACCAAAGACATTTTTGATGCAAAAGCAGAGACATTGCTGATAAAATGTGGTGGCTGCACAGCTGCAGCTCCCACTGCCTTTGCCAGGGCCTGTATTACCCAGCTGCTCAGCAATGAAGAGCATCTCCTAAGGAGTATGGGACTTGGCAGCACCATGGTGAGAGACACTAAAGCTCCTTTTTCCCTGCCATAAATCAGTGCCCAATTTCAAATCATTTATCCTCAGTTACTCTTAGCACTCTCCCAACACCACTGAAGATCTGGGCCCACACACATTCACTGAGCTTGCCTAAATCAAACACTGTCTCCTATCATATAAAAACATACAGAGCATATGAAGCCGAGGGAAGTATTGCAACTCACCTCTTCATTGCTCCTTGCCAGATGTCAGTGGAAATCTAAAAGGAAGCAAGAATCAACAAACAAGTCTGCCTCACAAAACAACGATTTAATAGTTATTTTTATCTCCTGGTGATACACCTGAGTCCAGTCATCTATTCCAGAGTGAAATTTTCAGCTAGAAGATATGAAAAATGTATTACTATGCTGCAGGAGTTAGCTCTATTCACCAGAATTCTGTAAAAAAAAAACCAAAAAAACACAGTCAATTGGGTAATTTTACAGGCTATGGTATACAATAATTCCTCCACTGTACCTCCTTCTAGACCCAATCTATGTGGTATCCAGAATAATGGCACTTTAGGTTTGAAGTTTGACTTAATCTTTTTCACGGGCTTTGTATTTTAGCAATGCAGAAATGAGACTTAAAGCTTCTGACTGGAAGAACGTAATATTTCCATTTGTACTACTGCTGCTCGGGGCAAAAAAAGGGTTCATTTGATCTGGCTACGGGGACACCTCTGATACCTCTCAAACTCTTCTTCTTGGCCCTGTCAGCGGCAGGTTAAGATTCCAGGGATCTCTGTTGGCAAGGAACAGCCCCCTCTTGGCCACGAAATGGCCCCAGAGTACCAAGAGATCAGCCCCACAGAAAGCTGCACTGGGCTTTTCCACCAAGAGCCCCATGACTGCAGCCCAACAAGTCTGTCAAAACTGGTGCCCACGTTTGCTAACACAGCCATCCAAGAGCATCAGAGTACCACCTCAGCTCAGTGCCTTCAAAGGGAAGACATTCTCACAGCAGTAAAAGCCCTTTCGAGTCCCTCAATATTCCCAGCATACTGCTCCTCTTCTGCTCGCTCGTGGGCCTTGGTTTTCTGCCAGACCTCCACCTTGCTTCTGCTTTTGTAAACTGGTAGTCATGCAGAGGAACAATGTAAAACCTATTCCTAAAACAGCAAAGTGATCCAGTATTCTAAATAATCCCAACAAAATAGAAGTATTTTGCATTTAGATACAGTTGGTCTAAGAACCATGCAAATACCAAAACAATCTGTTCAAACTGGCTCAGGCTTTATCTAACATGCAGCAAAAGCAGACAATTATTGAATTGTTTTGCTCTGGAATGGCTTTGCCTGTCAGTCTTGCAGCTTTCCAAGTATCAGGCAAACAGCATTATGACTCACTTTTGGAATTCAAGAAACAAATGTCTATCATGTGTCGTGTGACTTTTATGATTCACGAAAATAACCATAGAATCCAACTGTCACATGGTGCAGGCAAAGAGAGCAAACAGCAAAAAGGAGGTCAGGTATGATTAATTTTTTTTAAAAAAGTATTTCCCTCCCTCCTCAAACCAAGGAAATTACTGAATTACTGAAGGTGCTGTTGGCCACAGAGAAGGTTGAGCTTTTCCACTGGGCACAAAATGCTGGAGAACAGCGTTTACACAGATGGTTTTGTTCTGAGAGTGAACAAAAATTCAAACTTCTGAGGTTTACCAAAACATCAAAAAAGATGTACTTTTTTGGGACCTTTAGATAACTGCATGCAATAATAATAATAATTGCAAATGTTGGTTATGTGCAAATATGATGTAAAATATCTAATGTGACAAAATTATTAAATCTGTCTATAAATTTAGTATTAAAACTTAATATAGAGGAGTTAAAACATTTTATCATGTTCAAAGTGAAATGAGAAAACCAAATAATTCATTTTACCATTTCCTCAATAAGATGACTAGAAATAAAAATACATCCTACTTCATCCAAAAACAAAATAAAATTCAGCTTTGACAAAATTTCCCTTTCCACAAGAAAACCTCACTATTTTAACAAGTCCCTTGTGTGGTTTATTAAAAACCTGGTGTTCAAGTCTCCGTTGGCTCTGGAAAGTTTGGAATTCATGCAGATAGCAATTATTAGAGCTGATTCAGCCATAAATCAGGGCCAAATTTGACTGAGAATGCTACAACTTGGATTTTTAAAGGAGTTACTTTCATGAATGCAATGTTAGAAAAATTATCTATATGAGTTTCCATTCCATATCATATTGGATCTGCTTTTCTGTCTAAAAAGAGATTAATGACACAAAGGTTATTACCTTTTACAGCATTTCATAGATGTTGAAACACTGTCAAGAGAAAGAGTAATTAGCAAAATGCCTTATTCTTTACCTCTCTTTTGTAAATGAAAATTATAGTGAGCCATGCTCAGAGAGATTTCTGCACATGTTAAAAATACATCTTTGTATGCAAAATGAGAGTACATTAACATATTACTATCTTAATTATTAGTACTATACCTCAGGTTAAATTAATACATAATTTTAAGTAAGAGAAAAAAACAATGCGTTTGCCAGTTTTACTCTTCCCCATATCAAACACTATAATTCAGTGTGTAGCAACTGATCACACTTGCAAATGCATTTCAAAATGTTTTCTTTGTCCTACCTAGCTACGTTTGCAGTCAACCTGTTATTGATAAAAATACAGCATTTTTTTTTAATTAATTCAGGACTGTTCCTCCAAGTTCTAGGCAAAACTGAAATCCAGTTTCAGATCATGGGTTTCTCAAAGGTACCATTATTCTAGGCAGGGATTGGGTAGTGACAGTTTATACTCTGCAAAAAAATAAGATGCCAGTAGCACCTTGAGCTTCAGAAAGGTATTGCTGGCAAAAGCTGTTTGACCTTGGAATTTAACAGCTTGGTGCAAGAGCCATTCCACCAGCCTGCAGATTTTTCATTCTATGACCATGTCAAAACTTTTGTTCTGTTGGGGAAAAAGGTTGCTCATTCCATGGAGGAGGAAATAGCAGTGCCATTTTTAATACCAAAAGTCCTCAGCACAAAGCTCTGCCATTTGGAGATAATTAGAGCTTTTTAAAGCTTAAATCAAATGATGATCCTACTTATACATAAAATAGCCAATAAATTACCCTTTGCATTTCTCTAATGAACATTTTTAGTGCCAGCAGTTTCTTTTACAGCCAAACTCACTTCCCAGTAGTATGATATACTGCTATTAGATTTGAAGTTTTAGTCACTACAATAGCAATTGCAAGAGCAATTCATGGAATACAAAACTCTGCTTTTGTCAGACATTCATTCACCTGCTCCAAACACAGCAGCAGGAGAGCTCCAGCAGTTTAAATGCCGTGTTAAATGAGTTTATTTGTACACTCAAAGCACAGGATAAATTTTGCCCCTATGCAAAAGGCAACGGGAAGCCCAAGGCAACCAGGGCAATCAGTGCAGCAATTTCCCCTGCAGTCCGGCATGCAGCCTGTGGTGCAGCTCTTAAAGCAACATACTCCTAAACAAACGTGTTGACTTTTCAGTCATGTAGGAAAAGAGTCACAAGTGTGTTGCTGTTAACATGTGTGTACATGTGTGTCTATGCAGGCTTAGGTGGCCCTTGCCAGAAGTGATGAGAAACAGATGTGCTGGTGAATTAGTTCATTGTGAATCTCATACAATTTTCTGTTCTGCTCAGATTCATGTGGAGGACTGTAAACCCCCGAGGAAAACCCACAGGTCCTCTTCTTGTTGCTACATTCTGGCCTGATTTGCCAGAGAAAATTGATGCTGTCTACGAGGCCCCTCAGGATGAGAAGGCTGTGTTTTTTTCAGGTATTGGTGTTAAGTTTCAAAATGTAACCATCCCTCTGCATAACGTTGCATTTGAGCTCAGGTTCCTCGGTGTTGTAACTGGGTCAGGGAACAGCTGTCTAAGAGCAATTAGAGCCATCAGGTACGGGTGACAGATCTCCATACTCCCATGCTGAGGATTTCAGGCAAAAGGTATCTGGAAGACTGAACACTGAGCCTCCAGTACAACAAAAGGGGAGCTATAAGCACCTAGAAAGAGACATTCAACAGTAAGCAAGACTAAAACAAGAGTCATTATTTAAAAGGAAAAGCAGCAACAACAGTGGGAGCTCTGTTTCATCAGTCACTGCTCTGTTTTTCTGCTCTTTCCTTCCATTTTAAGCTGTTGTCTCTGCACATGTTGCTTGAGAAGACTACATTTTTTTTTTTTCCCCGCCTCATGCCTTTCCTTGTCTCCTTCTCTTTTGCCAAAGACTAACTTCCACTCTGGCTTCCAAGCATCTTCCTTGGTGACTCATCAGGCAGAGGATACAGGTGGCCGTGCGAGCTGCCTCCATGGGAGAGAAGGAGAACAGGAAGCACAGCTCTGTTGCATGTCACACACATGGTTCAGCTGGAGTGGCCAAATAAGCAGAGCTGTGAGTCTGTTTTCAACATGAAAAACTGAGCCAGCAAAAAAATGGGCTCCAGTATCTACTAAAAACATGACTAAACATCTCCAATCATGTAAAAACCACATGGCCAAAGCTGCTGTACATTTTCTGTACAGGAGGGAAAAAAGTAATGATAATCTATTCCACATGTCTCAGAGGCCATTTGCTTTAGTTTACATGGAGGAGGGGAAAAAAAACACACCTTAAAACAGTTTTATTTCAGGCAAGCCAAAACACTTTAAATATTGCATATACTATGTATAACCTTATTCCATCTAAACCTCTCCCTTCTTTTATGAGTTCCAGGCAAACATAACTAAACTGCTTTTTAAAAAATAAATAAAAGAACTATCAAAAACCAAATACTGGGTTGAAAATAATGCAACTATCTTAAAATACTTACTAGTGAGACCTACCCTCTGCTCCTTCTGAGGATCTGAAATGCTGCTTTTTACACTCTTCTCATACTAATACTTCACTTACTTAATTTCCTACTATCACAGAATCAAAGAAATGTCCTTTCCTGACTGAATCTTTCTGTGGCCTTCAGTGAATCCAGTGAGGGTGTTTACTAAGTAAATTGTAATTCAATGTAAAGAACACAGAGCGCTGCTACATCTTCCGCTAGTACGTATTTGGAGAGACATTAGAAAATGTTGTGTGACAAAGGACAACAGGAACTCTGAGCAAAAACTTCCTGTTAAGCACTCAATAGAACTGCTCAACAAAACCAAGAGAGGATGAACATGAGCTGCTGCGCCTGAAAGTCAGGTGGCCCTACCTGGTTTCAGACCATCTTCAGCTACCAGTATAAACTATTTGTTTTAGCATAACCCCAGTGTAGCAAGACACTGTCTGCCTCGAAGATGAGTCAGCTAAGAAGGGAGGAAGCAAGAGCACACTGAGGTGATGTCTTTTCTGAGAGGCAAGCAACACTTTAGTAGCAGAACCAGTTGTCATCACAGTACACCTTCATTGTGATCTAATGCTTCCCAGATGGTGAAGTACTAGAAAGACTAGTAGTAAAGGGAGTGCAATAAAAAAATCACATAGCAAAATAAAAAAGAAGAAATACACCTCTGTTACTGACTAATAAACAGTGTTTGTTTGCTTTGTTTTCTCCCCTACTTAGGAAATGAGTACTGGGTTTATTCAGCCAGCAACTTGGACAGGGGCTATCCAAAGAAACTCACCAGCCTGGGACTGCCCCCTGACGTGACGCGTGTTGATGCAGCTTTTAACTGGGGCAGAAATAAGAGGACGTACATCTTTGCTGGAGACAGATACTGGAAGTAAGATGCAGTGAGTGGTGGCAGGATGCTGGTGGCAGAGTTGTATCTCCAGGGCTGAATGCATGCTAAGGGTCAGGAGGGAGGGACCCAACACAGGAGTTCATCCTCTGAGAATACGAAGTGAGGGCTGCCAGAACAGTGCTGACAGCAGGAAAGAGTTTCAATACAACAGCAGGAAACTGCTTGAGAAAACAGCTTGCAATGGAAGAGGGTATCTGGGAGTGTCTGTCAGGCTGCTCACCACTACCAACCCATCCCTTTGCCCCCACATATCAGCAACTGCCCCACACTAGTCTCAGGCTCTTTAAGAGGGGCAAGCTGTCCTTCCTGTCATCTCACAAATGCTGGGAGAAGACTAAAAGGAATTTCTTAAAATGCACTGATCTCCAATTACTTGAATCCAAAGACTGACCAGATTGCCTTTGAAATTCCTTCAGTAAGCCAGCAGGCTTGGAGGCAGTGTATTGAAAAGAAACAGCAGTGTGACTAGCAAAGCATGCTGGGGCTGACTGTAAGTCCTTTCAGCAGCTGATCCACCAATCACTCACGCCTTTGCACTACTAATATATTTGGCACAGGGGGAATCTCAACAAACCACAAGTGTATCTGTTAGTACTCTGAGAAAAATCTTAGCTTAAATTCATCTTGACAGTTTCTAAATCCTTTTCATGTTTCCTGTGAAACTCAGGTGACCTGCTACCACACTCTTATCTTATCTACTTAGATTAAGAAAGAATGTCCTTAAAATATCTCAAGGCTGTTACTGTGGTAGAAAAATATCCTACGTTACACCTGGAGAGTCTACTAATTGTATAATTGTATTCAATAGAATGTCATTACCATAATTGGCAGAGAGATCTGGCACAAAAGATCATCTTAAAAAGCAGAGTCCCTCTGGTGCTCTGAGGAACTTTGTGAGTTACCTCTGTGCTGACTGTCAAAATGGCATGAGAACAAAACAGACACTAACCCTGCGGTCACCATCAGAGGCCTGTTCCAGGAACAGGACTTTACTTCAGGAATGCAGACATTACACAACAAGCTGAAAGTGGACCCATTCATTAACTGACAATTTAGAAGCAAGTTAAACATCAGGAACAACCACCAGAAACCTAAAACATTCTCCAAGCTACAAGAGTCCCTTCTGAGAGATGCTCTATCTAAAATACCAGAGGGGGTTTCAGTATAATTGAGTCCATTTTATGTGAACAATAATTTCACGTTACGATCAAACTGAATGACTGTCTTTATTATATCCTAATGGCTGTGGATTCCTGTAAGTAAATAAAATACCCTTTCACAATTGCCACTTGATCATAATTTTCAATTACTTTGAGGACAGTAATCCTCTCCATTATCTAAAGAAAGGAAAAAAAACTTAAAAAATAAAGAATGTTATTAATTTTTTATTGTCATATTGTAGAGGTCATCTAAACACTTGCAAGTAGTTCTAATACAGCCATTTGCAACGTTTCAGGCTCCTGCTAAAACCTATGGACTGTGAGCTGGCAAAGCTGCTGGTCTCCTCTGTACCAGCTATTGTTTTGATTAACTGTACTGCAAGGCCTGCAAGTAATTCATCACTCTAATCACAGACAGTATTTCTATCTTGGTACCTTATCCGTTGCAGTCACTGCAGAACACGTAATTTATTGTTAAGGAACCAAAATAAGTGATTTCTATCTGTGCAAAAGAAAGCAAGCAGTTGACAAATATTTCAGGAAAAAATGCATCTCTGTTTAACAGACACTATAACCCTTAAGTATGTGGCTGTTACATTTTATACAAGGACCATGTCACATAGAATCAAAATATCTACATACCATAGTCCTTCCTGTGCCATTATCACACTTACTTTAAATGGATTTTTTGGAAGACTTCTCTCTCCCTCATTCCAGCCACAAGCTATTTTAGTGTTATTATAACAAGACTGTTAAGCATAGCAAAGTTTTGTGAGGGGGAGGAAGAAGAGCTGGCTCAGATTCCACAGCTGAAGTTTTAAAGCTACCCAGCAAGGTACTGGATTTTCTTTATATATCCAAGGAATAAAATAGTGAGGAATGTAAATTAATAATTTAAATTTATTTTGGCCATCTACTGCTCAGCTGTACTAGTGTAACTTTGGATACAATCCAAGTAGTTCCATACAGCAATGAGGGAAAGGTAACTTGAGATACCCACAGGCATGGATAAATAGAAATCGGGAACATACGTGCCTCCCTCTCTCCAGTACTAGTCAAAGAAGTCCACTGCTCCTGAAGAGGTGTTGCTGGGGTGACTGAGGCCTCACATGATCTGGAAACCTGGTCCAAACTATATCCCATGCCACTGCTCCTCAGGACAACTCCAGGCCTGCTTAGCACTGACTCCCACTTAAGAACCAGAAACACAGGGAAAGCAGGTGACAGCCTTGCTCCTTCCACCTTCACTGCCAAGGATCTTGCATGCCTGGGACATTTACTCCCTACATACGAAAGGAAATATCCTGGGTTACTTTTTAGAGGGAGTGTAAAATTGGCTCTGCCCAAAGCTACCTCTGCATCCTACAGTGGGAAGCACACGGAGTACAGGAAACCCCTGATCTGCGGATGTGGACACACACAGATCCACTCACATTGCCAGTTACATCTCAATACATTGCCAGTTACATCTCAATTCCGTGCACTGACGTGGATTTACATCAGTTGAGGGTTGTTTGTTTTTTTTTTAAACGTAGATTGCAAAAGCCATTGTGGGTTTGAGGGTGTGGCTCCCCCTCAAAGAAAGCCTATATTTTTAACTCAGCCTTTATGTGTTGATCATCACTGAGAGAGAGAGGCTATGTGAAAATAACAGGGGATTTCAATGGAATGTTAGGGAAAGTAATTAGTAATTTAATAGCAATCTATCAATTGCATGCACTACAAGCATATTTCAAATAAGATTTTAAAAAAACAGTCATTTCACATTAAAATTGGCTACCTTTAGATGTTGACTGCTGTCTGAAAAAAGTTACCTTTCCTAGAATTAAGTTTGGAATTTTCAAATTACATTTCTGAAAAAAATTTTCCTTAAAAAGTGTATTTTCAATTCAGCAAGAATTGCAAAGATGTAAAATTTCACAAGGTTTTAAAGGAGCCAGAAATAATAACAAAGAAATAGAAACAATGTTACAATCTCATTTCTTATATTTGTTTGTTTTATAGAGCCATATTTGCTGAGGACTCCCTGAAAAAATATATTTTAACATTAAACACAGATTTGTAATGTAGAGATATTCTTTCCCTCAGGTACAATGAAGAAAAGAAGAAAATGGAGCTTGCATCCCCTAAGTTCATTGCTGACTCGTGGAATGGTGTTCCAGACAACCTCGATGCTGTCCTGGGTCTTGGTGACAGTGGTAAGTCGTACTTCGGATTTAAATCACTAATGAGCTCTCTTATTTGTCTGCTGTGAAACTTACTGAAGACTTTAATTTCTCGTGGTCCATGAGTAGGAGCTAAATTGAGCCTGATGAACAGGATGTCCTAACACCAGAAAGCACAACCAAGCCAGTCCCGATGGCTTGGAATTTCCCAATTCCTTGATAGCTCCATACCGGCACACAGTCACAGCACCATCCTGCTCTAACATAGCCAGAACTCAGGATGATAATCTCCCTGGTCACAGGCATGACTGAGTTTTATTTTGTAATGTTTTTAACTTCCTATCAACTGCAGCTGAGAGCCTGGCCCGTGGTTCTAAGGGGCCTTACATTTTGCACAGATATGCATAAACGTCTCAAAGCACCACTGGTATCACGTGAGTCTCGACTCAATCACATTTTCAACATTTATTTTACCAGTAAACATTTTCTCCAAGAAAATTCTGGCTCACAAAATAGTAACCTGACTGAGGCACCATTTAACAAGACCTCTCTTCTACAGAATGGGAATTTTAATGTAGATTAAAAATATCTCTTTTTTAAAATCATATAAATACAACTACATGCAAGTATTTTGAGAAATAAGTCTTCCAGTTCATTGAGATTCATGAAACCACATAGACAAAAAAAAACTTTTATCAAGAATTATGTGCTCCCTAATCTGATCATGCCTTTTTATTTATCTTCACAGGATACACCTACTTTTTCAAAGATCAGTACTATCTACAAATGGAAGATAAGAGTTTGAAGATTGTTAAAATTGGCAAGATAAGTTCTGACTGGTTGGGTTGCTGAGCCATATGAGATATTAATAACCAAATATTTACTTTTTTGTTATATGCCTTATCTGTAATTAGAAATAGATCTGAATGCTAATTACTGGACCAGTCTGGTACTGGCACCAAAACATTAAGTACCAGTACTGTACACATCAGATAATTTAAGAGTGTTTGCCTCCTCAGTATACAAAAGATGTTTACGTATATATTCTGGTACAATTTTTGTCATGCTAGTCATAGTAGTGCTAGTAACAGAACAACCATTGTTCTGCATTCCCTTGGTGCTTAAACAAAGCGTTGAAACCTCTGGAGACTGGATCACACCCCTCTGTTATACACACACCAGACAGGCCCAAATGAGATGTACCAGCAGTGCACTTTGATTTTTTTTTTTTTAAATACAACTCTGTTATAAATAGGTGGTTTGTCTTGATGTATTTCACCCTCTTGCGAGTTTGATCATTACTTCCATTTATTTACATAATAATACAGAAAGACTGTCAAAGGCACAGGTTGCCTCAGGACCTGCTTTGTGTTGATGCATGATGGAATCATGGCAAGAAACTGTGTTAAAGTATTGTTTTAAAGTACTTTTTATTTTATTACCTTAGTTAAACTTAGCAATTTGCTTCATGCACTTTGTTACTACTATATAACTTGTTTATATGGATGGAAACGACTCAGATTTTTGAAGACAATGCGTTATACATAAAAGTCAAGTATTATTGTTTAACTCATTTTATTTTTCTGTTCCTCATAATATTGGGGTTTTGGTCAATTAGGTTTTTTGCTTATGCATTGGGCAACAGAAAATGTTCTTTTCACAATCTGATGGAATGTTTCTCATTTAAAAAAATAAACCAGGAAAGAATGTCCCACATATAAAGTGCCAACATTACAAATAAAATCAAATTACACTGTCAACACCTCTCATGGCCAGGCTTCCTTGTATCATTTGAAATTAGAAATTTAATATCATGTTCCAGTGAAATACCTGTCAAAGGAAAATGCGTGCCCCAGTATAAAACTGCTTCCTGGGTTTATTGAGAAACGTAGGCTGTTTTCTCTGTTGGTTCTAAGATGCAACTGCAGCAATTTACATTACAGAGATGACACAGCCCCATGTCTCCACAAAGCCACTGCCTTCTCTGAACAGTTCAGGTGCCTGCCTGTTATCCAGCTCTTTCTCTTTCTCAGCAGGTTACTTCAGCACAACCCAGGCAGGAGGAGACAGCACAGACACAGTGGTATACGTATCCTAGAGGGGTGTAATCTTGAGAAACAGAGATGTAAACCCTTAATCCTGCCCATGAGATCAGACACCATCTGGCCAAGGATCTTATCCAGCTCCATTCACATGAAACACTTCATGAGCCTCCATGGGCTGCATCATGCAGGTGGTCATCCCAGGCCCTTCTCAACACATCTCTCACAGAGTCCATGATTCACACAAGTGCCTAGTAACCAAAAACACCTGAGCCAATGATCCTTTTGTTTCTTCTCATGTCCTCTACAACTTCACGTTTACATTCAGTGCTTTCCTGTTCTAAGCAGACTTTTTTTTACTATGATACTCTGAAAAGATAATATTTCTGATGTGGCAACACTTGCCAAAAAATCTTTCCATTGCACCCTATTCAAATATAACTCCCCCAACTTTGAAAAGCTATTGGTTACTACAGACAATCCTCACCTGCATGAACCAAGACTATTTTGACTTAGGCCAAAAGAAAAGATGGCTCTTCTCAGAATCTTCATTCTCTTCAAAAATCATTAATCACCATCCCAATTAGTCCTTCATCAGAACCAATAAAATAAGGCAAAAAACAAAGTAGCTGTAATTGCAAAATGTTAGTGTTGCAGATTTTACAAACACCTGGCAGCCTTCTCAGGATTGCAGGATCTGTTGAGACATTGCAGGGACGTATGGTCTGTCCTGACCATCAACATTTCCCTGCACTAGTGTTTAAAATATTCTCCAGCTTTAATGACTGCCAGACTTTCCTTCTGAGTGTTGCAATAATATAAACTCTGTTTTAAGAATCCTCAGTAACCATCCCCTAAAGATTTTTATGTTCCTGTGTCAATACTGCCCCAAAGTGCATGCTCTAGAATCTGTATTTAATATGCAAGGTTTTGAAACATAGATATAGTGGAGGAACATTTGCAACAGCCTTTCAGTTCTGAACTTGCTAAATCACATTTCTACTGATGACTGGAATAGTTCTCCTCTACAACTGACGCAGGTTTTGCAACATTGGCAAATCTACCACCTTATGTTCTGTAATAATAACACCATGATCCTACGGAACTCCGCACATCTGGTGGGTTCAAGGAATTCTGCTCAGCTTCTCCTTTTGTTTTTGCTTATGTAAACCCATTCTCCAATGACTAAATCACTGGCACAAAGGCAGAAATAAATTCTCTATCCTTAAACTGACGCACATTTCTTAGGGTTCAGTTTCAGACTGGCAACTTTAAGACTGACAGGGGTCATTTGTAAATACATCTGTTTCTGTTCATCAGCTGTAACATTTGCCAGGTTATCACCAACGTACGTCAGACAAGCTGTAGGAGTGTAGTGACCCTTCTCATTAACCTTTCACATCTGACCTGTGAAACACTAAGTCACAAAATGTGTCCCAAAAAACACTTTGGGTCTAACTTCACTTACTGATAGCCACTTCTAAAACCTCCCTCCCTTTTCTGTTTGTAATAAGTTAACCATGAGATGGAGAGTCCTTGCCTGAGCAGCACTGCAGCTCTGCCTGTCCCTGTCCATGTCCCACTGGTTTGCTTCCCTATTTAACTTTGGATCTGTCCCAATACTGTGGACTTTTTTGATCCCTAAACTCTTGGCTAAACGGGATTACCCTCCCCAGGCCTTTCTTCTCACCTCTCTTGGGCACTTTGAGACTGTGTCTTTGTCACTGAGACCACTGCCCTTGACTTTCCTGCCCGGAACACTTGTCCCAAGACATTTTTAGAACTGAGGCAAGGCTTTTACCTACTTTCATTAAACAGGAAGAAACAACAGCCAAAAGCATAACTGTTTATCTCAAAGCCAGTTAAAACCCAGCGCAAAACTCTATCAAACCTTTATCTAACTTGTTCTACTTCTAGAGTTTTGTTAAATTGAAGTCAGGTTCACTTAGGACTTTTTGGTGTCAGGGTAGAGTCACTCACATACTGCACAGGGGCTTGTTGCAATAAGGAGAGGGCTCAGATACACTTGCTCCTCTAGCTGAAGGAATTTTTCTGCCAGTTATGAGCAGGACAGGCTGTAGGCACCCAGCAGGGCAGCTCCAGTCAACAGAGCAAAGGGCAGTGGTTTAGTAACTCCTCTGTCATAATACATAAAAAGCAGCCAAGGCTATAATGAAATGCCATCGCTTAAACACTCAATAGACAGAGCAGCCTGAACTGTGAATCATGCTTAACAGTTTGTGTCTCACTAGCACTCTGTATTTGTTAAAAATACATTTTCTTCCTGCTACTCTGTCATGATTTCACTAAGCAGCAGTTACCCATAAATTTAAGCAATTGACTGTAACTGTGCTGTTCTTTCAATCAGGAGGAAGTAGGTCCTTTGGGCCCATTTTGGAGAAATTATTTCTATTTATGGAGTCAGACATGCATGTTTTTAGCAGCAAAGGCTAGGTGAATGAACATTCTTCTGGTTTTGAAAGAGCTGAAGCCCGCAAATGAGCAGGCACTGGGCTCTGTGGGATCACTGCAAACACAGACATTTGTATGTGCAAGGGGAAACTGACTTTTTCAGTATTTTACATAACCAGTCAGTAAAAGTATTAAGGTATTTCCAGATTGGGAACTCTAGTAAGAACAAAAAACCAGAACAAGCCCCCAAAACAACAAAACCAACAACTCTGAGACCTTTCAGAGAAATAGCATAGGCAGGCATAACTAAAAGCATCTCAATCTGCCTGCAAGGTTTCTGCAAACCCAGCCTGTCAAACACACGTCCTGCTACTTGAAATACAACTCCTTCTGGCATTGCCTTTTAACGCGGAATCACATCTTAGGGTAAATTGTCCAGTTCTGAGACTGACACTTGCACACAAACAGCCATGATTCCACACACAGCTAGCCAGGAAGGTGGGAACATGGCTTCCCCCATCCCAACTGCAACAGCAAGTGTTTACCTGGAGAAAATATGGGTTAAGTCTTCCAGAGATACAATGTTCAGTGTGAACAAGACAATTCAACAACATTCATTCATTCTCATAGTTTAAGTATGTTTTTTAATAAGATCTCTGATTAGTTTTTTTTTTTAATCAAGACAAACATTAAGAAACCCTGTTGTTATCTCAGAATCTAAGTGAGAAAGACTTGGCAAGAGCCATAGCCTAGAAGATAACAGAATCTGAGAAAATTCACACTTTAGTAGTGGTAAAAACAATAAACCTGTGTATCAGGCTACCAAAAGAAATGAAGGGCATTTGTTTTGCTTGTTTATTTATTTGTTTGGGGTTTTTTCTATGTCTTCACATCCAAGACTCCCTGCCTTTTTGGAGAATATCCTTCATCAGACATTTTATTTCTGGTGTTAATACAGCACATCTGGAAAAAAAACTTCCTGACACAGACCAAGTAGGGAGGGGATTAAGTGGACCAATGGTCTCTTCTAATCTTGGCCTGCCTTCAGCTGTGAAATGCATTTACATAATTTTAAGTACACATAATAGCTTTTTTAATTATGTATTAAATGTATGCCTGCAAGTGTACATGCAAATATGCACACAAAGAAATAGCTCATGGCTATATTACAATATCTTATCTAATATTAAGGGTTTAATACAGATGTTAGAGTATTTGGGTTAGAAGAGACCTACAACAATCACCTAGTCCAGCTGTCTGAATACTAATTGACCTCAACATATCACACCAGTTTCTCCCTTCTCCATAAAATATGCCACAGTCTCAGCAAAGGACAACACAGTGAGATAAAAGTACAAGTATTCAATCTGTAGAGGTGTTCTTCCTTGGCAGCACTACTGGAGATAACAGTCAAGAACTTCAAAATAATCACTAGTTAACTTGGTTTATTGCTTAAACAATTTCTCCACAGCTGCAATAGCTGAATAAGAGGCCATTCAACAGGTCACAGCAGCTGCTGCCACCAATACCACGTTGGTCAGGTCAGCCTAACCAAGGCTGGGAGAGATCCACACTGCCTCCCTCTACCATCACTGGATCATTCTTTCACCTCATTTTGCAAACCCCCAAACTCCTAGTTCTTCCTAAACACTTCTAAAACACTTCTAGGGTTCAACTTCAGCCCGATTCACCATGCAGATGCTCAGACTCTACCAGACAACCAACAGGCTGGTCTGAAAAAGGGACTCAAGAATAAAAGGTCTCATGTCACTACCGGTCTGCATTCCCCTTGCTAACCCTGGTGCAGATGCTCCTCACAATGAGCCAGAGGGTGAAAAAACAGAATCTGTTGAGCTTTCAGCTGTCTGTTACTGCCCAGTGCTTTCCTCTGGGGCTTCTCAGAATAACTTGCTTTGCTCTTAAGAATTTGCTAGCATTGCCAAAATAAACTAAAATTGTAAGAGGATAATTGTTTTAATTTAGATTACCCTGGAGCTTGGCAGTCTGTCCCTGGAATTATTTGGAGGTGGTCTCCCCTTTCTAAAAGACAGGAATTCACAATATTAAGTTATAAGTCCTCCAAGTGGGCCCTTACCACTGCTTCAACCTTGGGCTGTTTTGTAACTTTACTCTGCCTTCCCTGTGCCTATTGCAGCATAAGACAGCTGCCAAAAGGGCTGAAACTAGAAAGCAGCTTCACGCTCTGCAGTTGGGTGCCAGGCAATGACGCAGACCCAGCACCTCCACTGCACCAAGTTTCTAATCACCACTGGCCAAGGAATTAGGAAATCCAACCACAGGTCTCCCGTCCAGTGTCACATCATTCAGTTAGTTAAGCCCTGGAGATGTTATTTCTTCTCTGCTTGCACTTATAACAGGCAATTCTGGCCATGGCCTCTCCCCATTGCTCTCCCTTTTAATTCCCTTGCTCTGACTCAGGGGAACTCCATGGCAGCAGAGTTCACTGCCCCAGGACAGCAGCAGACTGGTGAATAAGGCAAACCAAGCCAAAGCAATTTACCAAGAGGCAAGTCTTGCATGCAAAAGGAAGACAAGTGTTCTGCTTTCTCTGTGGTCAATGTATTAACTGTTGAACCCAGACCTCTGAAGAGAGAGAGCGATCTCTCACTAGTTTAAGACTTGGCAAGGCTTGTTAAATTCTTGCATTTTCATGGTTTTCCATTAAGAAAAAGTACTTTTCAAGGCCACTGATAATTGTGTCATTCAATGGCTCAAAAGCATGAAGTAGGAGGACCTACACTGAAAGTCCTTTTTCTGTTGTTTCTGATCTTGTCAAAGAGGCTTCAAAATCCCTCAAAACATTAAGGCTTTGTGAATAATGCCTTTCTTCCATTCTTACATTTAGATGTCTTCCTATGTACCACTGCACAACACTGCCTCAGCCTTCTATTTCTTGGTTTTTATCACTGGTTGTGTGTACAATCACGTCTTGATTCTATGCTCAAAAAGGTAAATTCCAGTTCCTCTCACTTTCGAGCAGTATTTTTGAATCTACAAACATCCTGAAGCTAAAAGGGAGTAAGTATCCAACCCAAAAGGTAGGGCACCTGCCTAACAGATCTTCAGCTTCCAGGTTTTGCTTTGGCTTTTTCTTCAGGCAAGTCCTTTGAGGAAACGCAGAACATATCAAAGCACTCGTGGCCTTAACAGATTTCGCCTTGGTTTCCCTCCACTTTTATCACCTCTCTACTCTTGTTCTTTCAGCTTTGTTTCCTATATAAAGAACTAGACACTTGGACCAAAATAAAAGAAATCAGCAGAGAGGAGTAAGTTATCCTGTAAAGGATCAGGTCAAAAACTACAGGAAACATGAAGATTTCAAGTATTTTTTTCTATATACACTCATCATTTTTGCCTGCAAATTCTGTTACATGGACAGAGCTACAGGGATAAGAGGGAATCACACAATGGGCAACCTGAAGGAAAAAAAGAAAAGTGTAATCAATTCTGCTGCTTGATCATCAGAAAAGCACCCGGAACACCAAGTAAGACCACTGACTGATACTGCCCAATTATCTTTCCCAGGAGAGCTTTTCTCCTGTTATCTTCTTGGAAAGCTTAAAAATACAAGTGTCCCAGCATGCTTTACCCAAGTGTGACAAAATATACTGGAGATACGGTGCTACAGACAGTACTCAATAAAACTATCTGCACCCACTGAGTTCAGAGAACTTATTTACAGTAATGGACAGGACTCGTTACTCCAGAATTTAAGCCTGGATTCAATCAGGGGAAAAATCCCATAACTAGATTCACAAATGTGAAAAGTTCCTGAAAGCACAGGAAAGAGTACTGCTAAAATTGAAAGCTGTGTGGATTCTGAAGCCTCACATGGCCTCTGGGTGTGAAAAATGAAAATATTTTTTTAATAATTCTAGTCCTTGACAAGTCCTGCTCCAGAAATTCTGGCCGTGCAAAACTGAATGTGGTCTCTGAAAAATAAAACTAACATCATAATACATATTGCTAACATATATTCTGCTTCTACAGCATACTGGCAGTTTTAAGTATCCATGAGAAAACTGTCTATTTGGAGGTTATTACACACAGGTAGTCCTGGATTTATAGGTAATTTTTCTTTAATGAAGTTGAAGTGGCCTAGAGTCAAGGGAACACATCCTTTCTCAAATTTTTAAACTTAATAGGTAAATACCAAGCCTGATTCACTTTCCTCATCTCTCTTCAGAATATTTTGTTCCTCCTCATTAGTATTTTAATCACTTCTGGCAAAGGCTATGCTCTATGGAACCTGAAGGGCTTAAAAACACATGTTACAACATCCATTTAGTTGCTCATTTTTGAAATTAACTTCAGCCTTTTTTCATATGTTGAACTGGCCCTGGTTTCTCTACTTAAAAAATTGAAGGTAATGACTTTGTCTGCAAGTGTACCATGAATCCTAACTATATTTTGCTGTGTAAGTACAAAGATCTCTCAAAACCGTGAAAGAATCCAGACTCACAGCTCCATATGCCTTCACTGGCATAATACAGCCCCATAGGAGAACCCATCTTCCCACATTTCCTAATCAAAATTTTATGACAAAATAGGCCCTCTTGGATTTCACACTCTTTGTGGAAATTCATTCGAGTTTTTCAAAAGTGAAAAATCACCCAGAATGGACCTATGGGAAATGCACTGTTGTTTTCAGGTATATCTGGAATGTCAGGACTAGCAAACTATTCAGAATTTCTATTCCATTTTCTTGTTGAGGAGACACATGAGTAAAATTAACTGCTGCAGAGAAAGCTCCTAGAAACTGTTTTAATAGTTTAATACCTGTAT
The DNA here is from genome assembly GCA_013399855.1 of Oxyruncus cristatus. Classification (NCBI taxonomy): domain Eukaryota; kingdom Metazoa; phylum Chordata; class Aves; order Passeriformes; family Cotingidae; genus Oxyruncus; species Oxyruncus cristatus. Next base: position 539,904 of record VXAY01002475.1, read on the forward strand.
CTCCATATAAGATGTGGTTCCTTGCTTGCCAATGCTAAAATTCTTAAGAATTATACTTAAATAATGGAGTATGACCTGAATAACTATGTCATGTACTAAGACACCACACAGCACACCGTGAACAGGCCAAAGGAGTCTCTGAAAAAATTATGGTGGAAATAACGCAATCGAAGATCAGCCTTACATAGTCCTACTTTCTCCTCAAGTTTGGAACTAGGTTGCATCCTCCCTGGACCCCTACAGACAATCCCAAGGTAGGATGCTTATTCCGAAGGTCATTTATGAAATGTGGGTGTAAACTAGAAGTGTTTCTGAAGTTGAAGGAGAAGCCTCTGCAGAGCCAAGAAGTGGCTTTACAATAATTGCTGGGTTTAAAGCAAACCAAGGGAGAGTTATTGCAGTTGACACAGCATTGCTCGTAGTTTGATTTTAGCTCCAGAGTCAGCCGACAGGCTGTCATAGCCAAACATTCGAGAAGGGGAGCTATTTTGGAATTCCTCCCCCTCGGTGCGTTTCCCCCAAACCCGGAGCGCGGAGCCGTGACCGGGCCGGCAGCGGCCCCTGCGGGCGGCAGGGACCCACTGCACGGAGCTCCCGCACGGAGCCGCTGCCCAAAACCACCCTCCTCTCCCTCCCACCAGCTAAATCACATCCCCGGAACACGCCTGTGCACCAAAGCCAGCACAGAAAAATAGCTGCATCCCTCCGAGTCCTCGATGCACAGTAAGAGACTGCCAAGCAGGAGGCTTGGAGGATTTGTTGTCTTAGTGCCAGGGGTGATACAAAGCTATTCAAAAAGATAAAGGGTATTTAAACAGCACAGGTAAAGCATATTTTGTTGGGAGTGGGAAAATTCATTTACAAGGCATTTTTTTAAAGAGAGGCAAGACTATTGTACCATGTGCCACAACTTTCATATCATCATCATGGCTAGGCTTCGCAAACGAAGATTAGGGAACAACTTCCATATCCACTGTGCTATATGTACACACTCGGTACTCATTTAGGGGAGGCTTTTTCCCCGAGTTTGTCTGTCCCTCCCTTCTCTCCATGTCCCTCAGGCTCTGTATTTTAGTGACCATCCCCTCAAGCCAAAGGAGAAAAGTCATCCAAAGTCGCACAGTCTTCAGCCAGGACTGGGCAGGGAGGGATTGAGCCGAGTTCAAGGCATTTCCTCATTGTAGGAGGCAAGTCCCCCACAGCAATTCCTGCCAGTCTGAGGAGCAAATACCATCTTTACAGCAGCACAGTGTGCTGCCAGTAAGTCTCTGCTCTGGCCAGGTCTCAGCACTATCTCAGCCACGCACTATGGATATTCCAACCCATTATCTATGGTTTTTTTCCAGACATTGTTAAAGTCTTTGTTCTTTAAACAGATACCACCTGAATGTAATTTGAACAGGTCACCTCACTGTAATTCTCTGGTAAAACTCAACACATGAAACTGTTTATTTAATTCTAAAATTCCCTTTGCAAAGTAATTTTTTTTTTTTTTTTGAGGTTTTGTCATATCAACTTCTCAGCCCGGAGAATGGGAAATTAAGCAGGCCTTGACTCTACAGATTAAAGGTATGGCACAACACTGGCATCACAGTGGAATATCTTTATGTGCTGGAGAACACAGGAGATACAGTGAGAAATCTTGCTAATTAGGAGTGATAATGCTGCACATTCACACCCCTAACACACAACTTTGGAGAGCAGTCAAGGAGGAAGGGCAGTGCAATCCAGTCTCACATAACAGTGAAACTACAGAGCTACCAGCCAGTTACTTCACATGATTAACCAAAACACAAGTGAGAATGGCCACAGAAAAAGAGCAAGGGAAGTGGTAGAGTAAAGGGATCTCTGAGATAAGTAGCCATGTGGTTCATCTTTAGAGATTATGGCCCTGTTTCACCTTTGGGAAACCAGCCCTGGCCCTGTCTCCCCCTGCCTTCCCACCTGATCATCACTCACCGCTCACTGTCAAATCCTGAGGGGCAGCAACACAAAGTTACACTTTGAGTCCAACCAATTATTATTCTTCTTGACCAAAGAGCTGCTACAGCTGCTACTGCAGTTAGGCAGATATAAAAACTTTGGACATTGTGGAAATATTAACAAAGTATTGACAGTATAAAATAAATATTCAGCAGCTCAAAACTCTGATGAACTACCTTGTCATTAGAGGGGCAAAGCACAGGTCTTCCTTTTGCTATTATTTTCAAGGGGGAAGGGGACGGATCACCAGCCAGAGAATAATCAGAAGCAAGGTAACAGATAAATTATTACTAGAGACAGAACTACTGAATTCCATTCCAGCACTTGGTCATGTTTCACACAACTATGGAGAGTTATCAGGATATAAAATCAATTCAAAACATAGACTATGCTCTTGACAGGCTCTTTAGTGCAGCAGATGTCTGTCAATAAACAGAAATTTAACTGTGCCTCGATGGCATTTCATTATCTGGAGCTGAAGAATACTACTAAATACTTCACATTTATATAGATTAATCTATTCTCGCTTACTGTCTAATATCCATCACAATCTAATCTATATTGGCAAGACTTCTTTTCCCTGATGGGATGGGTGCTACTAGTAACACAAACAGGTTTTATCTGTATCACAGTACTGGTGGCTATTCACAAATACACTTTCAGTTTATCAAAATGCAAGATTATATTATTATTATTATTATTGGAGAAGAAACATTGACCTAGAATTAAACACAACATTGCATTATGGATAAAGGAGGAATGTTCTTTTCTTGCTTCCTATTTGCATGGCACTTTAAAATAACTCAGTATTCATGCTGAGTTTGGAGGAGGGAGGGTTAAAGGGACAGCCTCCTGCTCCCCCCTACCCCCAGTGCTTTAGAACAGTAGATACTCATTTCAACATAAATGTGGTACATAATATTCTGATTGTGCACATGCTCAGTATTGCTTTTGCAGCTTTTACTCGTGAAGGAACATTGTGATTATCTAAAGTTGGATGAGAAAATGTCCTCTCAAATTTCAACCACTGATTACCACATCGATCACAGTCATTTTTAGATAGGCAACAACCCTTGATTTAAGGGCTGTAAACAACAGAAAATTTACCACATCCAACGACTGTCTTTTTAAGCAGTTCAGTTTCCACAATGCCATGAATGACAGCTTATTTTTCATCCAACATGAAGAATATGAGGAAACCACAGGACATGACTGGGTTCCAAATCCTGCTGTTTTCGAACCACGTGCAAACATAGAAACCCTGGTAGCTGAGTGTCTGTCCAAAGCCCTGTATCAGACCTCCAGAGCCCAGGAATTATGCTGTTTATACATAGGCACAAGAATTTCATATCCACTATAGAATGCTTTCAACAAACTTGTCCATAACACTCTTTACCCTTCAAGATTATTGACTGCAGATGTGTTTCTTAAAACATGCTTCACATTAATTTGTTGATGGCAACTTTGTTTTATAATATTTACTAACTCAAGTTAACCCTGATGCCCTAAGCAGAAGATAGAACTACTTGGTCTTCCTAGAACCAAACCATTTAAGAAAGTTACATTCACATTTTCAGAAGTTAAATCAGACAAACTAAGAACAACAACTATTAATGTTTAATTTTATATTAAAAAAATGTTTCCACAACATTACTGTGTCCCATCCTTTCATGCAAAGACACATATGTGGTCTGGAGTCATCAAGGTCAGTGAGACTCAGAGTTAAGGAAATGGCTGCTCATTCGAGGAAGGAGGAAAAAGAAGCTCTTGTTTTCATCATCTTACAGCGTTTCATGTGATTGACAGACAGGGGAAAGCATTTCAACCAGACAGACTATCAATCACTCCATAGCAATCCATGTTCATTTTATCAGTTATATCATTTGCCCACAGCAAAGCCCAACCCATCCAAGGCTTCTGACACAAGGCAACACAATGAATGAGAAATAATACACCTTACATACAAACTGATTTCTACTTTCTTTTTCTTATAATTATTCGGGAAGTCAGCACCATTTTCTTTCCATATTTACTCTACAAAACCAACAAAAAGCTGTTTTCATGAAATGCATTATAGCCAAGCAACAGAGACAGACAAGGAATTTCCTGAAGAGCTGAGCGCAAATACAAATACAGCCTACTGGCATGGATTTCCTCAGTCTAAATATTTTCAATCAAAGCAGCCCTGTATGCAATTAAAAACAAAATCAGAATAAATCTAAATATTTTAATGTCAGGTAACTTCCATTCTAAATTTTTTTTAAGTATTTAAAAATCATATGTTCTTAAAAGTCAACTGGATGGCAACGGGAAACCACAAAGAAAAAGTCACTGGGACTCAGACAATGAGATTTTTATTTTCAAGATACACACTTTTTGTAACTAAAACCTATTAATCTAATATCTCTAAACCAAGAGGTAGTTAAAGATCTTTAAGTAATAACAACAAGTCCTCCAGATCAAGGCACATTATAAACATGAACTATTTAACCTATAGGGCACTTGTGGAAGCTGGGGAGTTTGTTGTGGAGCTGGGGAGTCAGAGTTGGCATGGGAAGAGGCACCAGATCTAGAATGTCACCTTCTCTGAAGGATGGCAGAGCAACCACAGGCATCTGCTAATCCTTCCCTCGTGGAAGGAAAGCAACAGGCAGGGCAGAATAGATGAAAGCATGACTATACTCCTCATAATTATGGAGCTTCTTAATTTTGGTGCAATTATGGGCAGCTGGTGGTAGACTACTAGTGCTAGCCCAGAATCCAGCAGCTCTAAAGAATCTAGCTGGGGTCATGACTGCCTTTGCAGAATGAGTAGGAACAATAGAATGCAGCCTGCCTTTCAGAAAGACCAGGTGAGACCAGCATTCAGCATTATTGATAGAAATTACACAATTATTTACTGGACTTCTCTCCAGAAAACATGATAGAACCTTCTGCACAGGCAGCAGTATGTTTTCAGTGTTTCAGATGACATTACCAAATGCATGAGTCAATCAATCCAGTGTGCAACAGTGTGGCCCACAACTGCAATTAGCTTCTGTTGGTTCAGTAAGACTTCAGCCCACGATGGAACAAGGATCTGCTCAGTGGCATTTGATTAGACCACTGTATCACAGGACATCAGTAATTCTGTACATTGCTTTTTCACTTTTATAAAACTGTGCATTCTAAAATCCCTGGCCTTTTACCTCAAAGTTCCTCAAACATGTTTATTCTCCCCTCAGAAGCTTTTAAACTCAGCCACAAACTTTGTGCTCAGCCACTCTACGACATAGCCTGTTGGTTCTAAGCTATTCAAACATACTCAGAGGTCTTGACATGCAGTTCAGCTTACTCATGCAAAGACAGATGTTTACCTTTGAGACAGAAAACAGGAAATCAAAATTTCAAAAGAAGCCCCAAAGAATTCTCCAATGTTTCCATTCTTCCTTTATTAAACTACTTTCTTCTGTGACATTATCTCCAAGGGAGATGTACCTTAGATCTGTGCAAGCAACTTTGCTTCCATGGGTAAGCATTGTAACTGCCAACTTTAACCACAGAGAAACACATCTCCTAAAACAGCTTGAGACCAAATTCAACCTCACCAAATAAGCCATGAGCAGACTCAAGAACACTGCAACTCCATCCTTTTTCTAGTCCATGTAAAGCTAAACAATCACCACATCACTCAGTGTAATACAGGTAGCACTACTGTTGTTGTAAAACTCCCTTACATTGTTCCTCTTTGGAAAGGAGGAGAGAAAGTGAAAGCTCTGCGTGACACGTAACAGTTGTCCTGCCTAAAAAACTACACAAAAGCTCTCAGGTGACACATGGAAGAAAGCAGTACAAAAGCATAAGCAGAATATAAAACTGAAGTGGAGGCTCTGCCTTTCATTCTGGAAATGTTATTCAAGAGATTTTTGCAAAGGATGGAGTCACACACTGGGCCTATTACAATTTACCCTTTTCATTTGCTTCCGCTTGGTTCTCAATTGGCACTCAAGAGATAAGAATGAAACATGTTGAAGTAACCACCAAGGAAAATCAGTTAGATTTGCAAACATTTACAAAACCAGTTACAGATACATCTTCAAACTTTCAAGGCTTTAAGCCTGATTTCTTGGGAAACCAAAAGTGTTGACCAGGAGAGTTAGTAGAGTTACTGAGGAAGACTTCAGACAAGGACAGCACTGGCCTTGCATTTAGGAAAGGAAGTCCTTTGACAGGAGAGACAGCAGCTCTGAAACACAAGTGCCAGCAAAGCATTAACACCTCCAGCAGCCAGCTTCAATGCATTAATGGTTACAACTAACCCTTGCCAACCTCTGAGCAGTGCTCTAAGTGATGCCTCAGGGTAAAGTAAGTGGATAAAAATGCTATCGAGGAAGAAGTGAATAGAAAGCATTCTTATGGAAAAACATAAATGCTTCCTACTAAGGAGTGATAAGCACTCAGAAATAAATCCTGTGCCACACCATCTCTGTTAAGAGTGAAGCTATAAAATCTGGGGCAAGCCATAAAACAAGGAAGAGGCAAAATGAACTTACTAGCACCCTTTTGTGGGCTTTGGCTTCCTCCCTTCTCTCTTATTTTCAAAACTTGAACATATGTAAAAACATCGTGAAAAGTGGTTCTCTGAGACATTCTTGCTCTAAGACCATAACTGGCAATCCAACAAGCACAGAGAGAGGTTTCAGAGATTTTATCCCATATCTCATGGCCTAAGCTGTGTTTTAGCTTGCTTGTCGGATTTACCACTGAGGTGGAATACAGTTTTTAAAGAAAAGGCAAACACTGCTATTTACACAGAAAACACATCTCCCTGGTTGCTGAAACACAAGCTCTTAAGAAAAGTGTTTATTGAAATTTAAGTATAATAAAGCAGTGGTTCAGTAGATTTCAGATATTCACGGCAGCACATTTTCCGTCAGAGGTTCTTTGTTTTGCTTTATCATTCCTGACATTTCATATAGCACGTTATAAGCTTTTGCAGGGAAACAGCACTTTCACCAGAGCAGTAAATTGCACAGGTGGGAGAGGTTGATGCTAAACATTATTAAAAGATCTTCCTTTCCAAAATAAGAAATGCATGTAAAGGCATAAAATCATCTGGAAGCACACATCCTTTAGAAAAACACCAGAAATAAATGAGGGATAGTATGTTTTTTAATAAGAAAGTCACCTGTGCACATGTCTGTTAGCTCTGCTTACTGTACAGGTCTTCAATGGTCAGATGAAACACTGCACTGTGATTTAACAAGACAGTACATGTAGTTTAGAAAACTTTCCAGATTTCTGTCATTTTATATGTCAAGAGACTCCATCTGACATGGCTACAGCACGGTTTTCCTAGACCCATTCCTAGGAGTTCTAAGCCCCCATACCAAAATTAAAATCACATTTTATTTAAAATATAGACATTAATATTCACTTTTGTAGCAGCACTGAGATTAACATTACTTTTAAATTCTGATAATGGCAGTTTCTGGAAATGATTTGTTGCTTTGCCTCTCCAGCCCATTTGTTGACTTCTTTGATATATAAATTGTTAGCAGATCTATACCCTCTGAAATTCTTCAGAGCAAAAGCCATACTTCTTGTTTAAGTTCATAACTGTCAGAGGTATCTCCCAAATATCAATACATTTTCAAGCAGATTTATGTCAAGGTAAATCTCCACAAGGTCTTTTGTTTCTTTTTGTGGAGTTTTTTCTTTTGGTTTCTCCCCATCTACTGTCACTTTTCAGTTTACATAACAGGGGTGCTCTGTATTTAAGTTCATTCATGGATCAAATGACCCGTTTTAATGGTACACATTCTTTCAAATTACTGTCCTTTGTTCAATTAACATATTTTATCTTATGTTCACTTTCTGCCAAAATGCCTGGGGTATTCAGGCATTCTTCACTCTGTGTGTTTCGTTTGCAGACAGAAATGAAGATAGCAATTTCCTTAAAATTTCAAGTTAATAAATCCCTGAGTAATTAGTTGACACGAATGGTCTATACTGTACCATTGGACTACCAGGGTGAGGACTGGCATAGCATACTTTAGCCTTCCAAAAATCCCAGGTCCTTAGTCTTGGAAACTCTTGTGTTTACCTAATGGTTCCTGATAAAGAAGCCTGATCATCTTCCTGCTGAAATCAGTATGGGAATTGCCACTGACCTCAATAAGAACAAGGTTCCAACAGCATCAACCCAAGGCTTTATTGTTTCAGTACACAACACAGGCATTAAGAAATGTGTCTCCACCTCAAAAGTAAATCCTTTGGGTGTGCAGCAGGAGATAAAACCACTTTGCACTGAGATAGCACTTTCTGCTTCAATACATTTTACATGTGATTATGCCCTCCAATCCCTCCAGTAAGATAACCACTTCATACCACAGACTGGAAAACCAGCACATAGTTGCTGTTATTTGCCCAGTGAAACATGGATGACATTCCAACACTCGGCCCCTGTGGGTCCATGCCCCTCTGCTGCTGGAAAGTAAGCTCTCAACTGGGCAACAGCTCTGTAACTAATCACCATTTCTCTTCACGAGAACTGAACTACAGCTTATCCTTTGTTAACATCCACATCTGTGATCTGATTCCACAGAAGAGAGGCTATTTTATTGTTTAAGGCCCAACCCCAGTCTGTTGAACCTGCCTCACATATCAGTTTCCAAAAGCTTCTCCAAGCCAGCTGGGTAGAGCTTAAGCAGTGTTCCTAATCCTACATTTCTAGACTCAAACCTTCTTTGAAGTAAGGAGTGAAATGCTTGGACAAAGCACCTGTAATGAGCATCTGAAACACCCCTGTTACACACACACACTTCCTCAGAGCTTCCCCTGCCTCTTGGCTGGCCACAAGTTTTGGCTACAGTCAGCAGAAAAAGCAGAATGTTTATTCTTCATGCACAACTAGCAGCACATCCCTGAAAACTGCCAAGTTATATCAAGCCTGTTTCCTAGCACCCACTCATTTTCTGCAAGACTGTCATTGTTTCCACCCTTCCTGCCCTTTTCCTCTAGAAAAATATTTCTTTTAACCTGTACCCCCATGCTCACAATAGATCTCTGCTATGTGCTCCATAGCAATATTGTTTTGTTACCCTGTGTCATATCAACCTTGTCTGTGAGTACCTGTGCAGAAGAGACGCTGCCATGATCTTCATGGGTCCTGAATGCCAGACAGCACAAATAATTGGTCTTGCTTTAAGTTACCCAGAGTCCTCACCATCAGCAACAAACCCGCAGCATTTGAAGAGAAAGAGTGGCTGGGGCAGATTATATCAGCTTTAACTGAGCTCACACACCTGAATGTTGTTGGTCTCCTTACAGTCTTACAAGCCACACCTGTCACATTAATGGCATTAGGATGGCTTCAGTGTTAGCAAAGAAAAAGGCATCCAGAAACTGATTTGAGCAAAGCAGACAGCTGTTAACACTACAGAATGGACAGTCTTTGGTTGTGTCCAGACTTACATCAGTGCATAGGGTAAAAGGGACTTCATGGTTTGGTGCAACACATGCTGTGTACCGGGCTTCCCACTGTTTTTGTTCAGTCAGTGATACCAGTGATACCAGTTTTCTTCCGCTAAAACAAGTTCTTGATGATTTTCTTTCCTACCCACTGCAAGAAGCCCATAAACTTAAAAAAAATTATCTAAAGTTGGAGAACATCTTCCTACAGTTGCTAGATAAAAAAGGCTTATTTCATGCCTTCCACTCCGAAGTGAGTCACACAGTGAATTGGTTGGAAATGCTTCCCTTGCTCTTGCTTGTTCGTTCTCAACTCCTCTTTATTTCTTGAAAATATATAAAAAGAATTGGCCCGTCTGCACACTTACTCTTCCTTTTAAGTGGTGTACTTAAAACTTAAAATAATATGACAAAAATATGACTCACGTATCTTTCTGACGTGGATGGAGTTCTGGAGGGCACATAGCTGTGGTAAGAGGAGTTTGTTTTCCTTAGCTGGAAAGACATGAGTTATACATTACTGTGAGGCATATCATATTTACAACTGAATGTGCCCTGTTAAGACTTTCATACCCTCAGATGCACAGCAGAGCTGGGGCTGCATCTGCCAAGTCAGTTAGGAGACGTTAATGAAGCTCACAGAACTGTGCTGCTGTCCGGAGGAAAGCTGATAGTAAACCAACAGACACAGTCACATGGCTTAGTTATATAATTTTGGTCTTTACTAAAATAGCCAAAATGTCTGAGAGAACCTCTGTGAAGGAGCTTGTGTTTAAAGTTGCGCCTTTAACCTTGGGAGTTAATGACTGTGGCAAGACACCCATCAAACGCTCTGGCTTTGGAGCTGAGAAAAACCAGTGACGACACCATAGACCTTGTCGGGTGACTAGGAAAGGTATGGGGCAGACTCTAATTTCACTTAAACAGAATTAATTCTTTTTCCCAAAACTCCAATCTGGACCTCTCCCAAGCTCCGCCAGTTGCCCAGTCATGCTCCTGCTTGCATTACAGATGCCAGCAGCACAGAAGAACTGGTGCTACGGTCAAGGACAACGCTGCCCTTGCACTGGGGCAGCCCCTGCAGACTCCAGCGGTGAGGAGGAGGTGGATGTGAATTGTGAAGGTTGTTACAGGCAAGATAATATCAAAATAAATAAGCTATTGGTAGCCCTGCTTTCCAACAGCTCCCCCGGAACTGCAGGCCTGAGGTAATCAGCAACTGGGCAAAGGGCCAGGCGAGACTGAGTCACTGCAACCAAAGACAGCTGAAGCTGTTGAAAGACAATATAAAGGTGTTTTTGCCTCAGCTATCTGAGACAGCCCCAGAACTCCACTCAGATTGCAGAAGGAACCTCAAGAGTCAAGGACTTGTCTTATTATTTAAGGGATATGTTGAAAGTTACATCATTTGAGGCTCTTAAACTCAGCTGGACACTGTATTACACCTCCAGAAAATGCCTCAGTGCGTTGCTAGATGTTTCAACATTTATTTATTTTTCATATTATGACACAGAGTGAAAACATTCTTCAGAGCTCACACTATACCGTAAATTATTAAGAATTTGTTCTAATACTGACAGCTTAAAAATTGCATGGGCTGGGTCATGGAACTTCAGAGCTGGAAGAAATCCAGTTCCTTCAAACACAGGAGCTGGAATGAACTTGGATAACATCAACAGAGACATAAAATAATTTAGACCACTAAACCAGTTGGGGTTTTTTTCCCCTTATTTCTTATTCCATGCAAAACTCCTGAGAATATTCTCATTATACAATGTAAAACAGAAACTATTTAAGTGAGACAATGGATGTGAAAGTGAATAAATCTAAATACTGAAAACATAATAGTATACTAATCAACTACAAAATTGTCCACACATATAGAGAAATTACAGTGCTAATGGCAGCTTTCCATAATGATATTATCACTGTAAAAAGGCTTGTATTTAGATGAAATAACATTGTACTTAAAGGGGAGGTTCAAGAGAAAAGATACGTTAATTCAAGCAAAGGATTAAACTTAAGAAATAGAAGATTCCGATTTTCAAAGAAAGTTTCACTATGAGGAAGAAATAAACACACTCAACAACCTTTAGGCTATTGGACATTCTCCCAAGTGGTATGTTGAAAATCCCTTTTTTTTTCTTGACATTCATCTGAATTTAATAATTGTTTGTGTACCATGAAGAAAACACTTGCACTTTTAGTGTGTGTGTGTGGGGGATATTACAAATAACTTTTCCACATCCAGTTTCTACTGACAGGAGTATCTACAGTGGGATGAAATGAAAAGAGCATAGCCTAAACGTCCCATAAACCAAACCAAAAGGCGTCACAATATTTCATTAGAGTATTTATCAGTATACATATATATATATATCAGTTTTTTGACAGCAAGCTGCTCTTTATGACATTTTGCAGTGAAGTACTGATCACTTAATAGAAGCTGGATAAAGATGACTGGGGATTTATCGCCCTCTTGTGAATAGAGAAAAAGTTGCAACCTTTCAAAGGGCGAAAGCAGCAATTGTTGCTGCTACTAAGGAATCCCGTAGTAAAAACACATCTGTGGAATTAATAAACAGAAATTCAGATTACTAAAGGTAGGATCTCTGATTACTGCAATAATCTATAATAATTTTATCAGGAAAAGATAAATTGCAAACCAAAAAATAATTCAAATTCAAATCAGACCAAGCAAGATATTTTTCCATTTAAGCACGAAGGTAGCAATCTAAATTCTACAAAATCACTGCCTAAAGCACTGATGTCAAACGGCACAGATTAGCTCAAAGGTGTGCTAACCCTCCCTGACTGCAACCCCAAAATATCCTTCAGTTTCAAAGTGAGCAGGAGGACAAACACATCTTTTTTTTGCCATGCAGAACATCAGCTGCAAATAAATAACTGTGGGTCTAAGTCCAGATTTTTTTGGTGAAGTTCACTGTCAGAAGTGTCTTGGTCCAGCACTCCACAGCATCTCCAGAAGAAAACAGGCTAACTCAACACTGAGAAACCATTAGACCTCTACTGAGTTATTTTTAAGGATCTTCCTCTTTGTGGCACTTCTTTCTCTTCTGCTCTGCACCCGCTCAGGGTGTTGCTGATCCTTCCCTTCTCCTTCTCCGTCTAATGTTTCCTTTCCCAAGAGACCACTGAAATCACTGTAAAAGCCATAAAATATTCAGGCAAAGCCACCCCTCCACCCCCTCATCTGACAAAACTCCAGAGCTGAGGGAAAGCAAGTCTGAACACCAGCTGCTGGACACCAGGGTTTCCATTTCACACCTTGTCCTCAGTCTGGGCAGCTACATCATCCCTTCCCTCCGCTTTGCCCTTCTGCATGCAACCTTTAACCAACTAAATGATCTAAAGGGAACCCTTCCAACCTAAATAACTCAGCTATTGCTCACTCCCACACACTTCTCTACATCCCCTCATCAGACAGAGCGCCCACAATCCCCCACCAGTTTCCTCTCAGGCTCAGCCTGTGACAGAACCGTGGGCTTTCCCAGGCAGGCACGGGCCCTTCCTGGGTGCATCCACAGAATATTCACTGTGTAAACACAAATTCATTCTGTTCTTCTGTCACCACATCTAATAATAAGGTGGCTCTCTCCTGTACATCTGCAACAAAGAAACCTAACCAAAACTCTCTCCTGAGATTATTATCAAGACATAATAACAAGAAGCCCAGTGCCATTTGATCATGACTAACAGAGGACCCTCACCCTGAAAAGCAAGAATAGCACTGTCTTAGAGGAATCCAAGAGCTTCTGTCTTGGATGTGCTGCCTTCCCTAATTTATAATGAATAAAGAATAAATCCTGCCCAAATGAAGGCATCACTGAGTCCTTCTAGCACAACATAATAACCATTTCCCTGAAAAGCTATGTATTAATACCACTTAGCATAATAAATATTTTAAATGATACTGCAGTAAAGAATACAAATTCACCTATGTCTTTCCTGTTCTTAGTAGTGACTCTTAATAAACACAGCTTTATAGCTACTATATTTAAATGCAATTAGTTCCATACATTTCCAGCTTAACAAGAAATAATACATATTCATTTCTGCTCATTAACAGTCAGTATATAACTCTTAGCTAATGAACATTCAATTATGTTCTCTGAATACATTGTAGGATAAATTATCTTTTTGTTGCTCATATCAGTTCACTTCAATTCAGTTGCTGCTAATTAAAATCCTTTTGCCACATGTAGACAAACCTGGGTTTTTTGGAGTCCATGGAGACTTTTTTAAGAGATCTGTTTTATCTTTATGTACAGTCAGCTCCCTAATTAATGCTTTAAATAGGGTAAACTTTAGTGAGGCTCCTGGGCTCAGTTCAAAGGAAAAAAAAAACCAACACGGTTAATTTTATATCTCATTCTCACACAAATCACTGGAGTCTCTCTTTTTCTTGTAAATCTACTTCTTTCTTTTGTTTTTAAGTGAATTCAATGATCAGGGAAGGTGCCAGTTTGAGAGCACTGGGAATTGGAGATCCCCCATCATCAGTCAGGAGCTTTCAGAGGAGCAGAAGAGAAACTCTTGTCACGTTGTCTAGTTCTGCAGCCAGCTCATGTGAGGAAGGAGGATTCTCCAAGGGGACATACCCAATGGACTCCCTGAGATAATCCTACCTTTATTTTCACTCAGCATCAGCAAGAGCCTCTGCTATTTTTTCATGAGTTGTTAACAGAGCTGGCTCAGCAATCTATCTGCCTGTCTAGGACCGAAAATTTAACCAAGTCCTACTCACTCCACTGAGACTAACACCATGCAAGCCAAGCACTTACTGAAGTGCCTCCCTTTGCGGAGGTCATTATCAGGTATGATTTGCTAAATGAAGTGATTAGGATCTTGCCTCTGATTTTACTTGCCTTACGTCCATTAAGCAGTGCCCAGGGAAAGGAATTAAGCAGAAGAAGCTTCAGGGAACCCTCAGCACGAGGTTTCCTTCTTTGGTGCAGCATGCTAGGACTAAGTGACCTGCACCTATGGGCTGGGACACTTAACAGCCTGGGGACAGCAACTTCCCCGTCTTAAAATCAGCTAGAAACAACTCTCAAATTGAAAACTTACCAGGCAAACACTGTGAACTTTATGTGTACCAATATAAGGGATATAACACTAACACAGAAGGTCTAACATTTAGGGAAAGAGACAGAGACAGGAATGTCTGTAAGAGAAAACATTTAGGAATACCCAGGAGCAAGGTTAAATTTAGGTGTGTTTCGGTTCTATTTAACATTAAATGAAAACTCCAAGTTACACGTACCTCTGCAGCTGCCTTAGAAGAAAAGCAAGGCTGCCCTGCCTGCTGTGTGCAGCAGCACTACACGGTTGTGCCAGGAGATGGCGGATTTTTGTCAGACGCCAGCAGAGAGCAAGTCAAACACGAGCAGTTTTTCAATTTCTGTATCAAAAATGCCTTTGTATGCTTTATGTTTTATAGAGGTAAAAATCCCAGCCCTAATCAGAAAAACTAAATCAGGTAAATGTTAAAAAGGGCAACTTCTTTTAGCTTCTCATTCAGATTCAGAACTACCTACGGAAGAGTTAAAAAAAGCTTGCAAAGATTTCATATTCTGCAGTATAGGATTTTGCCTACCCCACATTTTACAGAATTTATATCTAAGGGAATTACTTTGAAATTACTATAAACATTAAAATTGTTATGATAAGAAGATAATTTGGAGTATATTTTTACAAAACACAGGAAGAGAGTAAATTGTTCCAAAGGCAGCTATGATGAGGCAAAGGTCTTAGTCTGTTTGAAATAGTATATATATAATTTATGTTAAAAACTGCATACACTTTAAAAAAGGCTGTGTCTGTTTATAAGAGAGAAAAATCCCTGTCTTACACTATGGAAATGTGTACTGGATTTTCATGTATTACTAATACGATTCACTTGGATTGTATGCAGAAGCTACACCTGCTCCTGCAGAAAAACTGCGGCTTTTCTACAGGACTGCCAGGACTGTCTGCATATAACCCCAGCTCTTCAGGGAAAGTATACATTGTCCCTGTGACCTGCAGAAGTAAAGCTGTAGCATCAACCCAGAAAAATTATGAGGAGCAAGCTAATGCTACTATTCCCTCAATGCCCATCTTTAGCACCACATGACGTCCTTGTGAAAGAAAAATTACAGATATCAGCTTTGTAAAAGCTTGGTGGTGTTTTTTGTTAGTGGTCCATTGATCAAGGTTCATTTTACCATAGATTCACAGACTGAAAAGGAATTACTATTCAAAGGAGATGCTGATATCAATTTAGCCAAAGCATCACATACCACCTCACCTTGTCACCTGTTCTGAGCATTAAAGCTTTTTTTTGCACTGTGGTTGTATTTTGGTACCTGTGACGTTAAGCCTTTTTAATGGTGCTGTGGCTAATCAGCCTTAGAAGAGTGAAAAGTTTATAATCAGTATTATTCTTTTTAACAAATGTACAAGTCACCAGAAGCATAAATCTGCATAAGAAAAGCATCATGTCTGCAAAGCCAGATGTTTTAGTATTTCCCAGTTCTAGAGCTCAGATTACTATTGCCACTTAGTAAGGACAAGTGCAGTGGTTTTTAGAACTCTGCATTGTAAATGACAAGTAATTGTTCAGAAACGGATTTAAGTGTTATCATTATCACAGTGTGAGTCAGAGGATCAGCCTAGTGCCAAAAAAGCAGACACTATTATGTAGTGATATAATAATATAATTTGTTAGAAACAAAATAATTCTTCCTGCCCACTCAGTTGCACTGGTCAGTCTTCCTAGCAGTAGTATTTCCAGTTTGGCTACTTCAAGAAAGATGTGGATTCACTGGAAAAAAGCCAGAGAAAAGCTTTGAGAATACTCAGATATCTAGAAACTGTGGCCTGGGAGAGAAAACCTGAAAATTAGTCTAGTGAAACCTTAAGAGAATCATAACACTACACAAGTGTGTGAAAACTAGAAGCAAAGGGAACAGATCTCAAGACCATTGAGGATAGGTATCATCTGCAGTGAGATTCTCAGATACAGAAAAAGTCATTTCAAGGCATTACCAGAGAAGTACTGGAATGGATCAGCTACGGAAGTCATGGGGTTTCAGAAAGAGCTTGTACGATCATCCATCAAGAGTGATGGAGGTAGAATTGATCTTTCTGCTTTGGAACTCCCCCTCTCTGTGACAATTGTGCTGATCTGGTTCGTACACAGCTCTCGGATTGTAGAGAGGACAGTGCTGGTTGCAAGGACAAGCAAGCACAGGGAGACCCTGGAAACCAGCCAAGGGAAATCCTACACTCATCAAGCTTCCATTATAGGCAAGGGTTCAGTTAGCCCAAATATATCATCATGATTACTCCTTAAGCACCTGCAGTTGCAAAACACAAATAATAATTTTATCATAATTAAGTTTTATTAATGCTGATGATGCCTTTGTGGAAGCAGATACGTCAAAGTGGGAACTGAACTACAAGACATTTACAATTATTTTTGTTACAGCAGTATGAGTAGCAACATGCAGACTAATGTTGTGTCAGGAAGTAACGATATTTTCAAGTGAAGGAGAAAGGGAAAAGCACCACAGCAAAACAAAGTGTTTGAACCAAAATCACGCAGGAGACCAAAGCTCTTAGACCAGCGCTCTCTGCACAAACAGATTGGTGGCTCAGCCCCACCACTGAAGCGGATGTCCGTGAGAACCCAAAAGTCTGTTTCCTAAATATAGCCAGGCTGGAACTTCCTTTTGCGTTGAAACCAGCAGTAGCGGCATTTACCCTGCCAGGCTGGCTGGCAGAAGGCGCCGGGGAGCGGTGTTTTATAGCACTGCGGGCCCTGCAGAGGCTGCTCGTGTCGCAGCCCTAAGGGCAGGCGTGCGGCAAGAGATGCCAAAGGCAAGGCTGCAGCGGATCTGTAGCCCCGAGCTACTCCGGACCACAGTCTCTGTGCCAGCCTTATGCAGTGCTGGAAATGCACCATTCCCCTAGAAACGACCTCCGTCCTGCGCCGTGACCGCGCTCGCCCCTCTCCTCTCTCGCGCAGACCCCCCGTTTATGAACATCCCCGAGCGATGCCGCACCGCACACCGGGCTCTGCCGGGACAGGGGGCGGGCAGGGACGGCTGGGCAGCCCCGCCTGACCCGCGGGTGGCCCGCAGCCCCCGGAGCGATCGGGCCGGGCCCGCCCGCGCTCACCTGCCCGAGGCGGGGCTCCCGCGGCCGGT